>CM031240.1:923027926-923032609 GCA_018340775.1 Taxus wallichiana var. yunnanensis | reverse complement strand
ATATGACAATTTTGAGAGTGGAATGGGACTCGTCGAACCATAGTTGTGAAGCCGGTGGAAAAAATTGATTGCGAAGCCAGTGGACATCCCTTTGATAGAATCTTGAGACTTTGTCAGTTAATCATTTTATGGACTTCATATCACGTGGGAAAGAAATAAATAGAAATCTCGCAGTTTGGGAGTTAAACTTCATAGCAGAAAGCAGAAGATTTTATGGTATAATCGTGATGGTAATTTAAAATGGACTGTGGTAGAAAATCAAACTAGTAATTGGGTCAAACATGTAACTTTCTAAAACAAAGTGCTCATAAACAAATAAGAGATTAAGGGCACTAATAGGCCTCAAATTCAAGTGGTAAAACTTCATCCTCGATGAGATTCAATCAAAAATAATTTTAGCATTTACTATAAATGGTGGAAAATTTGGGACATACCATCCAATTGGTGAACCCCACACTCGGCAGAGATGGCATTCTTTTGCTTGTCGTGAAAACAACAAGAGAAGGTATAATCTTAAGTGTGGATATGATTTAAATAAAAACCACTAAAGAGCGATAAGGAAGTGAATCCAACTGGTGGACAAAATGCATAAATTGTATTATAGAGATACAAAATTGTTGACAAAATTAGAGTAGTAATATTAAAAGAAGTCAACTAAAAGGTAATTCTACAATATACAATAGCTCATACTTTTAGGGAATTATGTAATTATTGTATTTTCCATATGAGAAATCATGATAAGAAAATGAATTGTCAAACTAAGCATGTAACTGATGGTCATCTCTCCATATTAATTATAAGCAAATGATTGCTTTAGGATTTACTTATATAATTTGAGAAGGAGAATGGATTAGAAAACCCTAGTTTAAAACTAATGTGACGTTATATTTCCTCCACTTCCCTCGCATAATCATGGAGAGTATTTTCAAGTATCGTATTCTACATACATTCATACTTTCTGGGACATCTTCAATGAGATATTATTCATGTATAAGTATCGCACAAGACAAAATGAAGAAATAAATCTTGTTTATCAATTTTTTTCAAGAAATAGAATTTCATCATCTCTCAATATCATTATAAGCAATATAGCTTTATAAAATTACTTGAAATATTTTGAGAAGAAAGAATGGACAAGGAGGCCTTAATTGAAAACTACAATTCCTCTTTGTTTTCCTCTGTAATCATGAAGCTTTTAACAACCATCTCCACTCCACATGATCATTCTCTAATACCCTTCCCCGAAACTCTTCCCATAACTCCTATCTTCTTTGTTGCTTCTAGTTTTCAATAGAAGTCATTGATGCTCTTATCATGACCCTTTATCTACATGTTAGGACATTTATAAGAAATTAATTTACAAATTTTATAGACAATTTAGCTAGAAAAGCATGAAATTCACACAATAGAATGCTCTGCAACCCGGAGAAGATCGCCCTGCTAGTATACTCTTTGTCAAAGGTCTTGATGGCATATTTCTTCAATCTTTGACCTGCCCCCAAAACCCACAGAGCCAAACAAAATCCAATCAAGTCCAAAATAAAGGGACTTGGGATAGGGGCTACTTCTCTCACATCTTTCATTCAAAGATATAGCTTTAAAATACCATATCCAATTATGGGACATAATTCATAATAGTATAGCACACTTTTTTAACATCCTGACACCAATATTTGGTCCACTTGGAAGCCTCGTGACTTTCGATCTAGGTTCAATTTAATGTATGAATTTGTGATGCTATTTTCAGAGAATATTGTGTTCAAGGAACTCAAAGCCTGCAAAAAGGTCTTACACAAATTAAATTGAGAAAATGCCTCTTGAGCTCGAGTAGAGTATAGGGAACAAGATCCCCACTTTAGATTCCCTTGCTTTAATAAATATTGACATGTTCACTGAATTGAACTATCCTAACAAAGAATCAATCTTGGACGTAGATAAAAAGATGAAGAGACATCAAAAATTCAAACAGCACCACCTAAAAAATCAACCAACATTCAAAGCAACTACGAAGAAATCAAGCCGATAAAAGAACCAGGATGAAGATATATGTTACTTGTAACAAAGACATGTATTTATCGATAAAAGAAACCGTACGTTAAACATAAGAAGGCGCCGCCAGAGATGAGTATTTAAAGGCTATTATGAAAAATGAAAAGCAAAATTAAAAATAACAAACCTCGCATTTAGCATGCAAAAACGAAAAGCAAAATTGGTAAAATAGCCGTTTAAAAAAGCGAAGACTTCAAACACGCTGCAGAACATGAGCCGCTCATTCCATTCACAATGTTAATTGCGTACAAAAGATGTCCAAATGACCGCCAATGTTAACACAATGGCGTGAACGGCGTTAAAATGCTTCTTTACTATAGGGGGAACACATTCGAGTAAACTCAGATTGTTGCTCACATTAACATCAAGTTGTCCACCAAAAAGAGTCGGATGCCTCTTGGTCGAGAGAATTCACTCCATCACCATGGAAAAGCTAGAATATAGGAAGGATTTGAACTCCTGCAAAATCAACGCCTCCTTTCACCATCCTTTGTCCTCTCATGTGAATACTCTATTCGAACAAATTGAATTAACTTCTCGAGGAAGCTTCGATTTGTCCTAACTTCAGACTGTGCCATCTCCTATCACCCGATTTCTCTCATTATCGAATGAGTAGAAGATCACTCATATGAGATTTCGTGAATGGAGGAACATCTCCACCAACTACAACAAGATGTGGCCAATCGTCAAGAGACTCGCAACAAATCACATAAAATATTGATTCGCCTGCTTCGTGATCACGCCAACATCTCTGTGGACTATTTTCCATCCACTTCTTTTAGCCTCGCCAAGATGAATTATATTTCGAGGCTCTATCATTTGGACAAGAATATGCTTACGTAAGACTTGAGGAGTTGATCCATTCTACACATGACAGTAAATTTGTTTTGCAGACGGCCTTATCGGGATGGGGTTAAGATCGGGCAAAAAACTTCTACTCCTTAAAAAGGTATTCAACAACAATCAAGTACAAAATATTTACTCCAAGTGATATTGATGCTTTCAGTTACCATTTCAAAACTCCTCTTTCAATGCTCTTAAAATGATCTTGTCAAACAAATTTCTCTTCAAATAAATATAGGATCGAGAGCAAAGAGCAAGAGGATGTGAAAATATGGTTAAGTGGGAGGTCGAGCAAAAATAAGTTCGTGTTGTTTTAGATGATGTTTGGGAAACAAGTGAAAACTTCAGAAGGGCATATCTAGCCGGCACATCTGTGCTCAGAATGACGCGGCCTGGTGGATCCTCATTTTGGTCAAAGGGACACAAAAATGTATGTTAGTAAACTTTCGTCCTGCGTCTATCATCACCATTTTCTTATTTGTTCGGTCCCTTTTAGAAATCCTTGTCTGATTTTAATTTTTGTAATGTAATAAATCATGTGTGGACTCACTGGTTTTATTATTACAACAAAGATTTATTGAGGTTCAAATTCCTACAAAACCAATAAGCATCTTGCACAATAATTTTAATAGCTAAAAACACAGAATCCGTGTCTGGAAATCGGGAAGTATATCATGGGCCATTTTTTTGTGATTTTAAGTGTATATTACTAGTAAAAAATTGGCAAATCGTGAGAGAATGACACTTGAAATTTTAAAACCATATAATTTTATAAAAATATATATAAACTTTTTTCGAAATGCTTCCATCGACCTTCTTCCGCTTAACCCTAACTCCTAAATCAAGTAGGTAAGGGAGGAGGCCTCTATGGGGACTCTGCATGACATGGAGTCATGCGTGGCTACGAATGGTGGCGGGATTCATTGTGGAAATATCAAAGCGTTAGGTAGGTGGTGTCTGGGTGGTAGTGGTTTTTCCTCCTCTTACTCAGGGTGAGCTGACCGTGGCGAAGACCTCGAGCCAAGTGATTCCCTTTAGGTATAGGAGTTTCTTTTCGCTTTAGGTCACTTAGTGGTGATCACAAATCGGGAAGAAAAAACAAGTAAAGAAAGACCCTCATTTTGGAAAAATTCCTCAGAGCTTATTCACCTAGTGGTTAAGATTCAATTGATAGTGACTCAGTATACAAATTCAAAGAATGTCGATGTTCTATACAAAGGTCAGTGTGGCCTCTTCTATCGGGTCGTGATACACCTCATGATATAATTAATGTCTCTTTTTCCTCCTACATCTCACTTTGTGTAATCGGAGAATCTGGAAATTATTATCCCAATTTCTCCTAATGAAAATGTAAATCCTAATGTTGATGTAGGTTGGATTACTATGGGGAACAAGAAGAAAAAGAAAAATGCTAAATCTCCTCAAATGCATTTTAGCAATGATATCCCGTGGGTTGAATGTGGAGTAAGATGGTTTAAAAGTATTAGTGATTTGGGTGCAGATCTTTATACTCCGGCAGAGGCAACTCCCTTTGTACCTCATTTCTATATCTTCTTCTCCATCAGCATCAGCAAGTTTTGGATCCCCTCAAAATACAAACTATTTACCTAATATATATATATATATATATATATATATATATATATATATATATATATATATATATATATATATATATATATATATATATATATATATAATGTTAAAATATACAACTTATGTATACGTATGCAAAGAAATCACCAAAATAATTATAGAAAAAAATGGAATTTACAACTCCTCAAAAGACTA
>CM031240.1:922925426-923022926 GCA_018340775.1 Taxus wallichiana var. yunnanensis | reverse complement strand
CACACGCGCACACGCACACACGCGCACATACACGCGCGCACACGCCGCACACGCACACGCATACGCACACACGCACGCGCACGCCGCACACGCGCGCGCGCGCACACACGACGCACACGCACGCACACGCACACGCACACGCATACACGCACGCATACACGCACGCATACACGCACACGCACACACACGCACATTACACACGCACACACACACGCGCACACGCACGCACGCACGCACACACGCACGCACACGCACACGCACGCGCACGCACGCAAGACGCACACGCACGCACGCATACACGCACGCACGCACACACACACGCCCACGCACGCACGCACACACGCACGCACGCACACACACGCCTACACACACACACACACACAAATGTTGTAAGTATATATACCGATAAGACTAGGGGTTTAGAAGAATATTTTATTCATCACAATTTTAGGGACAATTGTTAGTAAAAAGATAACACAATGTAGATTTCACAATTAGATGAAGAAGACCTGAAAAATCAATGTGTGGTAACCGACAACCTAAGTTACCATAATCACATACTTGACCAAACATAGATAAGTTCATATGTTTCTCAAGAACACTTTAATGATACTCCTACTATCAAACACAAAAATGATTGTGTTATTACGAAGCATATTGAAATTTTCATTTAGGCCTGTGTGGTTTTTATAGAATTGTGTAAAGAAATCAATAAAGGAAGCTATTTGATGTAAAAGGTATTTTCTCGTAAATGAGAAAGAGCTTGTATAGCAATTTTTTTGGCCTTTTTATTACATGCGTTTCTAATGATTATAAGATGAATACCGATTAATAAGACATGAGAAAGAGTTTTCATGATAGTCTGCTAATATAAACAGAGATTTGTGTGTATGGAAACACAATTTTCTTACCAAATTAAAGGGACATCCATGTGCTTTGATTTAGTGTATTCATTTGATTCTTGACAGATAAATAGGATACAACTAAATTTGAGATAATTCACACTACATTTAAGGTCTAAAAATAAACCTTCAAAAACGTTATTTTGTATATCTACAAAGTCATTTCAATCAATGGAATCACGAGTGAAATATCAGATGAACTTGGTCAAAAGTTAAGAATGCAAGGTATCGTTGTTTAACTTCTAGTATAAGTTTTAGATCAATCAAAAAGGTTATGAACTTTATGAACAATCGAATTGAAACTCCTAGCTCCCTATAACATAGTCAAACCTCTGTAATGAGGTACATAAAGAATAAAAAGTATTCTATGTTCATTTATAATAAATGAAATCAATTGAAAATTTGTGTGATGAATAGAAGATGTTCTGAAGGTAAATTAGGTTTTTTAAGTTAAATGGATGACCAAAACTCAAGATATAGTTGATCGTGTATTGTCAGTTGCTTGTAGTTTGTCACAATGAAGAGGACCGAGAAGGAGGTAATTGATTGTGAAATAATTTGTTTTTGGGTTCAAAACCTTATATGAAGGTTATTCATCATTGTAAGGTCATTATACAACACTTCGAGCAAATGATTTAATCCTATCGCATATCAAACAGGCCCAAGTCCCTTAAAAAAAGTAGAATGGGGTTTGTAGATAGTCCTAAATAATAGTAAGAGTTCTATTTGTGTTTACTTACTTGAAAAACTAATAAGAATATTGGTTTCTCATCATATTAGACAATCTATAATCAATAAATAATTCATTCGATGGGTTATTAAGTGGAAACGAGGAAAAGAAAAACATCCTCTAAAGAACAAACCATGCCTATATAGAATACTACAAATAGAGCTAGAAAAAGTACCATTTCTTGGTCAATTTGACAATCTAACTAGAGTCTTAGACTTATATTATCTTTGCATAATTACTTGAATCTTTCATAATGTAATGTAGCCAAATTAAGAACAAACTTTTCCATAAACTGCAATAAAATGAACTCCAAAAGAAAATCGATCTCCTTCTTCATTATCAAATAATGAATTACAATGTTTCCTAAATAGGAAAATAATCTCCCAACTCGAGTTGCACAAGTAAACTCTAGCTAACTCTAACTAAATCTACTCTAGGTGGCGGAAATTACTATTTTAGCAGCTTACTAGAACTCGCTATTCTTAGTAAGTTCGCATGTTTATTCCTACGGCACGTAAATTGCCACGCATCTTCTACATCCCTAAATTAGAGGAATTGCCAACTTTCTAACTCAAAATGCAATTAATAGTCTAAAATTAACTAATGCTCAAAAATAGGAAAAAACCAAACTATAACTTAAATCCTAATTTTCGGCCTCGCAAGATGGCGGATTTAGGGCCTGAAAACGTGTCGAAAACTTGCCCCCAAATAGTAGGGCGGATTTTCATTGCTTCATCTCATCGAAACACGTGGTTTCAAAAATGGACTCAAACGGACACCAGGAGCTCGCTTATGACCTTGTCAAGTTCTCGCTAATTCGGGCGCATCATAATGTTTATGAAGTGAATAAGTCAATCAAAATAGGGTTAAAGTTATAGATTGTTTAAAAGATGCAGACATCTAGGAAGAATTTGAAGATCAAAGATCAAGAAGTAGTCTTAAAGAGAATCCAATACCTATAATCAAAAGGAGAAAATGTAAAAGATCTCAAAAAATAAATTGATGGTCTAATCTCTTGTTTGTGTAGGAGAAATTTGGTTTGTGAAGGTGCAAAGAAGTGGTTGGATCGTCACACGAAACATCAACCAAAGGTCTTAACCAAAAATTTGTCAAAGATCTCAATATTTCAAAGCTTATAAAGGATACGAATGGAAGTTGTATGAGTAAAGGAAAACATAAAAGTTTATGTAATTGTTTTAGGCATATCGCTTAGTATGAATTTTGGGATAATTCGTGTTCTAAGATGTAGGATTGGCACGATACTGTGTTGATGTTTTTTGTTAGTGTAGGTTATTATTTATCCTTTTATTTATTTATTAGGATAATTATTACACTTGTGTTAGCCTAAACTTGTTAGGTTAGCTTTCTTAGGTGTACTAGTTGTGTGGAGTTAGCTTACTAGTTGTGTTGAGTTAACTTGTCAGCTTATGTGGAGTTATCTTACTAGTCTTTTGGAGTTAACTTAACTACTAAGATAAGTTAGTGGTATTTCTTCACCACCGATTTAGGTAGTGGTTCACTTCACTCCTCCTATATGCACATCTTTCTTATTTAGTATTTCAAGTCCTTTTATCAGAATGTATCGAGCATTATGGATTATGATGGATTTTCATATATGGTATTTTAGCTCTTCTCGCTTTTGCATATCTAATGTGGTGTGCTATTATTATCTCGAGATCGCGACTTGGAAAAATCTTCTTATTGTCCTTTCATGATATCGAGTGATAGATGATGTAGACATCCATCTATAAGTTTTTCTTCTTTGCAAGCGCGAAGGGTTTATTATTTTCATGTATTTGGAATTTGTTAGCACTTTTCTCAGAATATGTATTTTTATGTAAAATGGAGCGTGCATTGATTTGGAAGGTGCAAAACCCTAGAATCGACCAAAACTCAACCATGTTTTGAGACAACAAATGGACATTTTAAAGGGTTTTTTGGCACATTTCTCAAAAAATCCATATAATTATGTACAAACATATTTTTTGACACAAAAATTATATCATATTTCTGGGTTTTTTAGAGAAAATTTCTGGGTTTCTCTCTGTTTTTGATACTGAAGTGCCATAAAAAGAGAAATTTGCAATAAAGTGTGTATTCACAATTATACTTTTAGGTGCATTCTTTTATCCATCGGATATAAGAGTGTAACTTCCGATGTATGTATTTTTATCCTCTGGATATTTCTGTTTTAGATGCAATATTTTATCCACTGACATAGATATGTACACATGTTATCCAAAATAAGCCCATGCTTATTTTGGTTAACTTACCTCCATTTTTTCCTTCCTTGTGCTTCAATCTCAAATTTCACACATTTCAAGCACTCAAAGTTTCTTGGAAATGGCTTCATCAGATGGGAAATTTCTTCCCCTTTCCATAAAGGTAAAGAAGTCCTCCTAAATCCTTATATTTTTCAAGTTATGGGTCTGGGGCTCCGGGGAGGCTTTTTGCCCAAATATCCAGCCATGGGCCTTGGGAAAGTTTTTTGGCCAACTAATCTAAACATGACACGTCATCGATGGAGCTATAGACCCATGGGGATTCCTCGAGATTTGTGGAAAATTTGTGGAAAATGGGGATTCCCGAGATTCAATTTTGTATTTTGGTGGGGTTTGCATAAGAGAAAAATGAAGAAACATCTGGGCAAGGGAAAAATGTAGAATAGACATTCAACCACCAAGAATTTAATGCGGTATGGGTGATTTCTTGTCCAACAAGCTTGAATGCATTGGGAAGTGGATTTGTAGAGGTTCCCATGAATTTTGGGGATCAAATTTAATGGTTTTACAAAGTGGTTGGACCTCCAAATCAATTTCCCACGCTTTCCTCTCTTCCTTCTTCTCGCTTCATCTATATATGCCAATTATTGGCTCATTTGTAAGGGTTGACATTCTTGTTTTCGCAGCTCCCCTCTTCCTCGCAAGTGAATTCATGGAGTTTCAGACCTCCCATATCAAGTGTAAATGCAAATTTACCTTGCTACTATCATTGTAATGTATCATATCAAGCCGTGAGAGCAATAATACATGTTCTGTGGATGATCTTCATCCCTTTCTATGTTAATTGTTGTCTTCTGATCCTTCATTACAACTCTGGTTATTCGTGCATGTTATTGTGTTGCATTTTTATGGTTTGTGTCTATCAGAAAAACAATTTTCCATCACTCCTTTGGTGTATCACCTTCTTAGCTTAGTTTTATTTTCTTGTATTCCTCATATCCCTATCTCCTTGGAAAATTAGAGTAGGATTTAGAACAAAACCTCTGCAATTTCATGTATACACCTAAACAGAGGAGTAGGAACCAACCTCAATCTGGAGAGTCTTTCCAATTGCAAAGTCCCACACTTTGAGGAAGACTCCATGTTGTGCAATCACACCAAATGACCCATTTTAAAGTGCTAATAGGGGTCAATTTGGGGTGATGTGATTTTTGCATTAATAGTTTTGGCATGCCAAGGGTGGGACCTTAGAGGTCTTCACTTTATTCTATCAAGATTGATGTGTTCTCGTAAGATTCAACCTTTGAGGCACATTCAAAAAAACATCCTGAGACTCCATCCGGCTTTACAACCTATCTCCCAAGTCGCAGCACCTTTCTCTCATTCACTTTCATCCATTCTTCTTTCCATCTCTTTCATTATTTTCCACTCCATGAAGTTGTGCAATCATGAATTCATTTCCATCTTTGAATTCACACTTTCAGCAATGCATTCCACCTCCAACGATTTCACAAATCCTCTAGATCAACATTATGAGCAGATTCGTAATAATCATGCTTACCCATATGAACAAAGTCAAAACCAATTTGGCTATGGAGCTTATCAAGAACAAGGGTATGCACATAATGACAACACTTACATGGAAAATGCTGAAATAAGTAGAGAAGATTAAAAAAATGGAGGATAACATGGTTCAAATAAGGGCTACCATACAAATGGAAGCATTCGTAGTCGGTCAGTAGGGAACCTTGTCCATGGGAAGCCCCTCTTCCAAGACACTACATCCCTCAGAGAAGCTTGACTTCATGATTGAAATTCTGCCCCAACTTACATAGTGGAATGAGGAGATAAAGGCATATGAGAAAAGTGCGAGACAACCTTGTCAATGGGTAAGTCAATCACTACATCCTTGTCCTTCATTTTCTCCTTCCAAGCTTTGTCATTTCAGCATGGTCAAGATTCAAACCCATTGTTTCGCCTCCCAAGTGTTGATTCCCTTCCTCCATCTTCTAGTCTCCCATCCCATCTCGCTTTCTCTCCCTTTCCCTTCCAAATCCAAGTCCCCTCCACAAGATCCAAAACAATACCTTCCCTCTACCACAAACAATTGCAAAACTAGTTTAAACCCAACCCATCCCTCCTCCTACTTTCCCAAATCCATGTTGGGAAGAAAACAATCGATAACTAGTCTGCAAGGAAAGCAAAAGAAGAAGAGAGCCAAACAAAGAAGAAAAGATTAGAAGTCAGGCGAGCAAGCTTGGCTCTTAAATTTGGGATTACAAAGATCCCCTTGATGGTTAAACCTTATGCAGGAGGTCGAGTTGAAGAACAAGTGGTGGCCAAGGCTGATTTTATAGCAGCAGTGGAGCAAGAAGACCAACAACCTGTTTATTCTGAGTGTAGTGTCCATGTTGGCACTCTATTTGAAGAAAATTCTGATCCAAATCAAGCTACACAATCAGCCCAGACAATGGAAGAAGAAGCTGCTCCAAATCCAAAAGAGGAGGAGTGCATTTGGGCTATGGAGGAGAACCTCACTTGCAATTCCGTGAGGCTTCAAATACAGAGCAGGCCATAGAAGAACCTTCAGTTCTTCCTTCTACTTCATCCCCTTCGAGCTCTAATGTTGATGAAGAGTTTGATCTTTCAAACTTCATGTTTGAGGATGAGGGGAACCATGGTGAACAAGTTACGTGATCAAGAAGAAGAAAACCAGCACCAAGTCCTATCGAGAGAAGCACTAGAGGAGATCAAATCGTAGTTGAACCTGCTTGATGAAGGATGCATTATGGAATATTTTTTACTTTCATTTGAGGGCTCGATTTGATTGATGAATCCATAAAAGAAGAAGAAAACCAGCTCCAATTCTAGTTAAAAAGGAGCATATGAAGGTGACCAAAACTAATTCAAAGGCATCAATCATGAGCAGATTGCACAAGAGATTATAGATCTCTCTCCATCCAACTCTCCACAAGTCTCACCTTTTGGAAGAGTTTAGACTCACTAGCTTCATGTTTGAAGATGAAGCTTCATATGGTGAAAACAATAAAGATTCTAAGATCACCATGCAAGAGGGAGAGACCTTGCTACAACAGGACAACGAATAGTTTGATTTTCTGTCAAACTTAAAAGAATGTTTTGATGAGAAGGAGCCAACAGGAATTGCAAATATTTCTTCCCCATCATTCATCCTTCAACCACAAGAACCTGCTGCCATGATAGAGAACGTGCAAGCACAACCTACAGTTTGCAACATGCCTCTTGAATCAAAGTTGGAAGAATTTGATCTTCCAAAGGCCTCAAAGAATCTACAAGAGAAGAGAAAGAGAAAGAGGATGTCATCATTTCTTTCACACCATCCATCCAAGAAGATCGTAGAAAGAATCCATTCTTGAGTTAAATTTCGAACAATGGGCACATTCAAAGGACCAGACTTTTCCCAATCGATACTTGGCTTCACTGGAGCCAAGGAGGAGCCAAAACTAGTCATGCTTTCTCCCGAGCACGAGGATGAGTTTCAAAGCACCAAGGGTCACCATCAACACCTCCAGGAATCAAATGTCAATCAACTTGAGGAGGTATTTTTAATTGATTTTGATACTTTGTTATTTGGGTGGAGGATCAGCCTCTTGTTGGTTTTCCACTCATGCTAACAAAGCCATGTTCACTCCAAATCATTTGCATGGCTACCAATTTTGAGGAAAGGAATCTATTTTACACAACCATTGCGGCAGGGTTTGTTTAGCTCACCTTTGCTCCCGCTAGAGTAGAGTAGGTAGGTTTTCTTTTAGCAAAAGAAGTGATTTTCACACTCTACATATCCCACTTGGGGTGTGTATGATTTCCAGCTTTGTACATAGTGTGTTGTGGTGTTTTGTTGCTCTAGTTAGTCGGTATCATTGCAAGCATTTGGTGAAATTAGTTTAAGTTCTAATAGGTTTTCAAGTGGCCTAGAGGTCATTTTCAAAGATCGATCGTGATCAGTTATCACTCATGACTCCATGCCCAATGGATGCTTCAAGGTAGCCGATCACTTCATCTAGCAGAAGATGACCTCTTTGAGTCGCTTAATTGTTATCCAAAATAAGCCCTCGCTATTTTGGTTAACATACCTCCATTTTCCTTCCTTCTCGTGCTTCAATCTCAAATTTCACACATTTCAAGTACTCAAATTTTCCTAGAAATGGCTTCATAAGATGGGAAATTTATTCCCTTACTGTAGAGGTAAAGAAACCCTCCTAACTCCTTGTATTTTTCAAGTTATGGGCTTCATGGGCCCAGGGAGGCTTTTTTTTCCCAAAATCTAAAAGCCATGGCCTTGGGAAAGTTTTTTTGCCAACCAATCTAAACATGACGCATCATCGCAGAGCTTTGGACCCACGGAGATTCCCCTTTAGATTTGTGCAAATTTTGTGGAAAAAGGGGAAAAGGAGAATTTCGGCTTGCGAACTCGATTTTGGTCGTAATTTTACCCTAAATCTTCAGAGGGAGCATATCTTTCAACCAGAGCTTGGTTTTCATCAATTTTTGTATCATTGGAAAGTTTTGACACCCTCTTCACCATGGAAGCTTCAATTTCAAAGTTTGGTGGGGTATACGAGAGAAAATGAAAAAATCCTCGGCACGGAAAACGCAAAAAGCAGACATTCAACTACCGCAATTTAATGTGGTATGGGCGATTTCTTGTCCAAAGAAGCTCGAATGCATTGGGAATGGATTTACAGAGGCACCCTTAACTTTTGGGGATCAAATTTAATGGTGTTGTCTGTGGTTGGACTCTCCAAATCAATTTCCCACATTTTCCTCTCTTTCATCTTCTTGCTTCATCGATATATGCCAATTTTTGGTTCATTTTTAAGGGTTGGACATTCTGTTTTCGCAGCCCTCTCCCCTTGCAAGTGAATTCATGGAGTTTCGACCTCCCATATCATCCGTAAATGAAAATCTACCTTGTTACTTCATTGTAATGTATCGTATCGTCGTGAGAGCAATAATACATGTTCTGTGGATGATATTCATCCCTTTCTATGTTAATTGTTGTCTTTTGATCCTTCATTACAACTCGGTTATTCGTGTACATGTTATTGTGTTACATTTTTATGGTTCAGTGTCTATCAAAGAAACAATTTTCCATCACTCCTTCGGTGTATCACCTTCTTAGCTTAGTTTTATTTTCTTGTATTCCTTCTATCCCTATCTCCTTGGAAAAATTAGAGTAGGATTTAGAACAAAACCTCTGCAATTTGATGTATACACCTAAACAGAGGAGTAGGAACTAGCCTTTGAATCTAGAGAGTCTTTCCAATCAGTAAGTCCCACACTTTGAGAAAGACTCCATGTTGTGCAATCACACCAAATGACCCATTTTAAAGTGCTGATTTGAGGGGTCGATTTGGGGGTGCTGTGTGATTTTCGTATTAACGACTGCAGTACATACCCAAAATTATAGGGTACTGCACCGCCGGAAAGATGTTACACATACCCCAATGATGATACAGGTATCCTTGTAAGGTGTTTGGAATCTAGAAAAGCTCGCGACATATATGTTTGATCCCGCATGCCTCGCTCGGCCTCCGCATGCTTTGTTTTACCCTCTGCCCCTTTTCTTGCATTTTAGTCTTCGGTGATGAGATTGCTGCCTCTGCCTGTAGCGGTCTTGTGACCGCCGCTAGACAGGCGGTGCTCTATACGCATTTTCCAAATTTTTCCAATGATCGCGTCCAAACGTAAATCTTCAATTTCACCTCGCTTTCTTCAATTACTTTGGCTTGCATTAATTTTTTGTTCCTAAAATAGTGTTTTCCTTTGTTTATAGTAAAAGAGTTCAATTGGGAGTTACCCTCTGTAAATGCATTTCTTTATAAATAGCCAGCTTGTTTTCAAACAAATGGCCCCTCACCTTCTCAATTCTATTATTCAGTCTTTGAATTTATTGCTTAGAGTTCTACTAGCTTCATGTTTTGCATCAATTATCAGCTTTCCTTTGTTGTTTAGAAGTCATTCAATCTTCTTGTTTCATCTTATTCCATTGTTGTTCCATACAATCAGCTTAGCATAGAGTAGCTTCATTTATAGATTGGAATCCATTAGAGTCAGCAGGTTCTATTCTCGTCATCACCAATCCGACACTATGCTAATTCTTCACCAGGAACTCCTCGTCTATGATTATTTACTAATGCACAACTTTTAGTTTGGTGGATGTAATCTGGAAACACAACAACAAACATAACACAAGAATACCATAAACTATGATAAGAAGGAATGATGATAAATCTAAAATATCAGTGTAAATTATAATATTAACATGGAATTGTTACAATCTCACCCATGAGGTCCTTCAAGCGTTACTTCGACTTCACTTGCCTTCCACCAATACTATGGGAGAAACTTCACAATTACTCCTCTTAATGGCTTCTTTAACACACCTTCAAAATGATGGCTTCCTTTACACAATTACTCATACAATATTTCTCATTACTTCCTTCTATGCTAAATGAGGGGGGTGGCCTCTCTATTTATAGAACTTCTAGGCTTATCCATCTTATCTTTAAGAATAAGAAATCCACTGACGAATCATATTCCATACCTTAACTCTTATATGTACATGTAAGCTTATCTTTTAAGATAAGATAAATCTTATCATTTCACATGGGTTCCACATTTTTAGACTTTTTACAAATAAAATACACAAAATATTTATGACCTCACTCCTTGTCCTTATTACCAATATAATATTTCTAATTCATAATCATGTAGACCCTACTTCTACTTACCCCAACTTTGACATTTTAACATTACTGCACCACTTACGACAAATATTTACTTTTTACCACAACATTCCTATCAGTACTTTTGACTATTACCGTACTATACATTATCATGCATGTCGTACGCGCAAAGCCGTTATCTTCTATCTGACGCTACTACTAATTATACTTAACAACATCCTATTCCTAATACATACATTAATGAAATAGAAATTACTTAAGGAAAATTTTAGTGTCGATAATTCGTCCAAAGGATAGTTTTAAAAACTCTCGGCGTGATTTACGTTGTATTCCCACAATAAATCCCGCTTTAGGAATCGTGATAGTCAAGCTCTCGTTCACTTGCGCTTATCCCTCTCCTACTCACATCAGATTCGGCTATATCCAAAGTTGCCATTGTTCAAATACCTTCTTATGTTGATACTATCATATACATGCTTTTCTCGGATTCATGAGGACACGGAGGAATGAGGAGATCCCACCGAGGGGATGAAATCACACACAACTAGATTTACAACCGCTCAGAAATGCCAGGTTTGAGCTTATCAAAGTTCTAAGCATACAACATATCAAATAGAGTAGTGAATTATTTTATTTTAGTCATAAGTTCACTCTTGATATTTCCAGGAAGTTCATGGGGATTGAGTAGTTTCGATAAATTGTGATCCATTCCTCACTTCGAGGTAGGATTGAGAGTCTTTCAATTTAAAATAATTATTCGCTTAGAGATTTAGGGTAAAATCACAACTACACAGAAAATAGCCACACCAAAGGGCTACTTTTTCTGTTTGTTTTAAATTCTTGCTAGATTAGTTTGTTCATTTTTATAAATATACTAGAATAGTTTCTCTTTAATTTCATTAAAATATGCCATCAAAAATACAAAAATAGAAGAATGCTCGTGATAGTGTAAAAACATCTTTCGTAATTAGTTTATTAATTTTAGTTCAAAGTCAATCATTTTGTATGACAATCACATGACCTAGAGAGCCTAGAGAATATATATTTGAACCCATAGTGCCTCAACCAAATCTACCCACAACATTAGCTGATATAGATCAAGACCTTAGATACAGGTCTTTCGAGCAACAACAAACCTACAAGCAATTAGTGAACAATTGAGAGGTTTAAATATCAAGACGATAAAGGCATACACGTTTGGTCAAATTATCCTAACTATATACTACCTTGATAAAATATCCAAATGACTCGTACAAGGATTCGAAGAGAACAAACATTTGTTGCGATCCTTTAGTTCCACAACCTAACGCAGAAGACCTCCTTATTGACATGTATACTAGCTTACACATTCATTGCGCGAACACCCGTAAGGTATTCTGAGAAAATTACACAACTTCTAGCTCTAAACATAGAGGTCGAAAAGCGTGATTCATTGGATAGTCTAAGAAGGGATTGATTCTTCACATGACCATAACAGTCCAAAATAACCACAAACTCATGGTTGTGATCCCCAAGTCCCACAACCCAACGGGCTTGTAAATCGCTTAAGCATCGACACTCGGTTTACTTAATGCCGGTATTTAGATTCTCACCACTCCCACCAGATATCATCACGTAGTTCTCCATATTAAATATAGAAGCCAATCAATCTAATATTTTCTGGGCTAGACCAGAAAACCATCCATAGTTCATTACAAATCCACTAAGCCTCCTATCACCATTTTTCATGACCTTGTTTTCTGAGATATATACGAAGCTCCCATAGGTCACTTCCCACGTATCCAACAACCAAGAAACAGGATCTCGGTAGAGCTCGACATTGATTAGAGCCTCTGAACAACTATTATATCTGAACGATCCATTACACCAATTCAGGTTAGGAGGGCCTTCTTTTCCTTAGATTCGTAGATTCCATTATTGTGTATTGAGGATATAAGATTACCCGATTAGCTTGTCTGTATCCATTCATATTCAACATTCATCGGCTGTCTCGACACGACCGAGGTCAGGTACGAGGAAGAGGTACTTGTAAATTCCCATGCTCACATATCACTTTTCCATCGTACAGTACCCTCTGGGTGCATTATTTTATCCATTGATATAAGCGCGTACCTTCCAAATGCATTCTTTTACCCTATGGATATTTCAACTTTGATGCGCTTTTATCCACTAGACGCAGAGATATGTACCCTTCCTGGCATTCTTTTATCCACTCGGATATAAGCGTGCATTCTTTTTGACCCTCTTCGATATTTCTGTTTTGGATTTATCCACCGGATGCGATCCTCATTTCCCTTTGGTGTGCATCTTTTATCCATTGATATAAGCGTGTACCTTTTAGATGCATTCTTTTACCCTATGGATATTTTAGTTTTAGACGTAGTCTTTTTTCCACAGACACGTATATGTACCCTCTGGGTGCATTCTTTTATCCATCGATATAAGCGTGTACCTTCCATATGTATTTTTACCCTTTGGATATTTTTTCGATGTAGATCTTTTATCCATCGACGCAGATCTGCACTGGGTGCATTCTTTTATCCATTGGATATTGATGTGTACCCTTTAAATGCAATGATTTACCTTCTGGACATTTAGGTTTTGGGGTGCAAGGATTTTATCCTTTGGTCACAAGCCTATATCGTGTGGATGCACTCTTTTACCCTTTGGACATTTGGGTGTCACGTGTACCTTTAAAAAAATATCAACATTAAAATATTATTTTAATAGTAAAACCTTCTAGAGCTCATAACTTTTGATATGTAGCTCCAACATTACGGTGATATTTCTTTTTAAATTATGTATTTTTTTTATTCAAGATCTATGCATTGGTGACATTTTTAAACACATATTTCAAATATAAAAGGTAATTTTACTCATTGTAATATTTACATGCACTCAATTATAAAGTGCCAAATTTGGGAGGGTGTTGTAATCACTTGTGGATGCAATTTCGGTTGAGCCCGACGTCCTAAAATTTTAGGTATTGCATTCTTGATTTATGGGTGTATACATTTATATCTCTCTTGTTTATTGAGATATTTTGGATCTCATATTTTGACACTTTTTTGGCATGTTGACAGTCTTCTCTTGAGGGGGAGCTATTTTGGTGAAGCTCAAATGTTAGTTTATCGTTGTTTGAGTAGTTGATTTTGGTGACTCATACAGATATGTGGTGTCACTCTACCCATTCAAAGAAGATGGGAGGGTGTGATGTCGATATCGATTCTTTGGGTTTCGTGTCCTTACCTTGTTACATGTTGATACTATTCTTCAAGTTTCATGTCCTTGCCTTATTACCTTGGCTTTTATTAGATTGTGGCACTCCCATTTATTCGGATCTTGTGTCCTTTCCTTGTTGCCTCTTGGTTGTTCTTAGATCGTGGCACACCTTGCTTGTAATATTGATCAAATTATGTTTGGTGTTTTTTTTGCACTTTCGACATCACTCCATTGATGCCTCCTTACATGAGCTATTCGGTGAAGCCCAAAGGTCGGGTTTCAGGTTCTATGATCGAGCATTGATTCATACTACAAATTGTACACCACACTTCTTCAACAAGATAATACTTTTTTTTTGAGCCGAGCTTCTTAGGATATCTTTGCAGTGGATTTTTCTCTCTACTTTGTTATTAAGAATTTTTGGGGACCTCATGTGTCCAATTTTCCCGCTTATTTAACGTGGGTACCTCATAAGGCCTTGTTGTTGGGACCCACCTTCTTTTTCTTCTTATCGTTCCTTCCAGCTTTCTTCATGTCAATAACAATGGGTTGAGGTATTTGAATTAGATCAGTACTCAAGTAACTTGCATAAAATGACATGGGATATTATGGTAAGTAATTGTATCGTTGTGTGGGTGATGTTATGAGAGTTGTTATATGTGTTTGTTACAACAACATTACTTATCTCAAATTTGATGATTTTAGTTGGCTTGCCTTTGTATGAAGGATTTGTTTGGAATTTATTGTTATTGGATGAAGTCCCACTCTAATAGGTAAACATAATGTCTTCCATTATCTTAGTCTTATATACCTTAACTATTTGGAAAGGCTCCTTAAAAGATTCAAACTTAGAAAACATGGTCTTTTCATTTATTTTCAAGATACGACTAGTGATGAATACTTCAATCAATGCATTCTCATAAATGTGTCGGATGTTTATGTCATATAAACATGGTGTTAGAGTAGGTATTTACCTTAGCTCATGTTCACCTAGGTACTTTATTTACCTTTATTGTATTTATCCTCACCCACTTATGTGTGTGGATATTTATTTTATCTTATTTAGATATTAGGAGATATTATCTAGTTGTTAGGTATAGTTCTTTCTTTGATCTATGGTATTGACTAGTCATTTCCTTGATCTATGGTATTGACTAGATCTTTGATGCCTAGTTCTCTCCTAAATCTATGGTCTTGACTAGTTCTTTGATGACTAGTTATTTCCTTGATTTATGGCTTAATCTACGACCTTGACCGTTCTTAGATTGTTATTCCTCGCTATTTAAGCAAGGCCCATTCTCAATGTATTTCATTGAGTTCCATAATAATATATGATATTATTTCTCATTTGTTTGCAAAGGTTTTATGTAAATTTATTATGGAGAATTAATTTCATCTTATTGATCGTGGTGTTTAATTAGCATCTGTGTTCTTGGCTTGGTATGATCCAAGTTATCGCTCCTTTCATGGTATCGTGAGCCGAGATTGTTATTGAGATCCGTCTGTAAGTTTTATTTTGCAAATAAATTATTTGCGTATTCATATATTTGGGATTTGGTTGTATTTTGTTGCTGCATGCATTTTTATGGAAAATAAAGGCTTCCATTGGATCTAGAAGGTGTGAAAACCCTAAGATCGACTGTAAACTCGGCCATTTACTGAGACATGTATGGGTAATTTTTGTGGTATTTTTGGTGTTACACCCATTAAAATCCTTAGCCCTAATTCCTACTAGTAGGTGCTTAACTCCAGCCCCCTCTAATTTTATTTGTGTGGTGAAGGCAACAACAATTTACTTTGTTTTAGTGGCAATTAAAATAAATAACAGAGCAAAATATTAAAAAGCTTGTAACTTTTGATCGGTAACTTGGTTTCGAGTGCTGCTTTTGCAAAAGTTATTATTTTTTCGTGCTCTTTCCAATGGAGTTATTTATTTTGAGACTTGCTCTATAATTATAAAGTTCCAAATATGGAGGAGTGTTGTAATCAATTGTGGATGCAATTTCGGCCGAGCCCGACGCCTAATTTTTTTTTCGGGAGTTACGCTTTGTACCTATCATGGATTCTGAGAATGATATGCTTTTCTCTGAAGTATGTGGACTTCAAGAGGATATTGTAAAATTTGTGGAAGAAAATAGATCACTCAAGAAGTGAAATTATCTTCTACAATCACTCATTCACGATAAGGATACAATAATACACTCCCTGCAGAACAAACTTGCTAGCCTACAACATCACCATCATATTGTGGACAACCATATCCATGCTCCTAGTCCACTAGCAGTTGTTGCTCTTGTACCCACTGACATTGATCTGCAAGCTTTGAGCCTGAACCTACTTTTGATGCTTCTAAACTTGTGAGGCTTGTTACTGCATGCTCTTCCACATATGTGCCTATTACAGTACCACATGTTGTGTATCCTACTTCTGCTCAACTGCATGGCTTTTTTAAGAAGCATACCACTACATTCAGTTCTCGCATGCTCTGTTCTATGGGTCTCACTAATGAGTCATTGGTAGACATTCACAGGGTATTTTTTCCTCTATTCCACATGTTAAGTGGAATTCTCGTCATGACATTGGTTTTCGAGCAGATACTTCATTGGGATCACACATTGATAGAGCTCCTTTTTTTGTTCGCTCGACTCTTTCTGAGGATCATGAGTACCACATGAGTTCTGCACCTTCACTTAGGATTGAGAAACCTGAGATTTCAGCTATTAGACATGATCAACTCCGACACACATCCTCGATGTTCTTTTGCATGCACCCATTGTGCATTTTACACCAAGTCATATGCAGGCATCTTCTTCATCTATCCGTATTGATTTGGGGTGGATATCCGATCACTTTTGAAGGTGACATAGGCATTCGCTGAGAGGACTCTACAGCGTGCGTGGTTCCTCCACCATTTGGCCTCTTGCTCCACTTTCTATACCTTCTGCATTGTAATGCTTCTTGTTTTGAGCATTTTTCTTTAGCAGGTGTAGTGTATCTCTCTTGTTTGTTGAGAGATTTTGTATCTGTATTTTCAACACTTTTGGCATGTTGAATACGCTCTTATGGGGAGCTATTCTGTGGAGCCCATTGTTAGTTTGTCATTGCTTGAGTAGTTGTTATGACAACTCATACAGATTTAGCATCACTCCACCCATTCAAAGCAAGATAGGAGGGTGTGGTGTTGACCCTACTTCTTCGTGTTTCGTGTTCTTGCCTTGTTACCTTGGCTTTTCTTGGATCATGACACTGAGTTTGTGTCCTTGCCTTGTTGCTTTGGTTATTGTACTTGATCGTGGCACACCTATTTACAACAATTGATCGAATTATGTTTGGTGTTTTTTTACACTTTTGACATCACTCCGCTGTGATATCCTCAGTATGGAGCTATTCGTGGAGCTCAGGTGTCGGTTGTTTTTGAGTTTTTAGATCGAGCAATGGATTCACTACAAACCACGGTGCACACCAAAATTCTTTAGCATTGTACGAGTTTTTGAGCCGAACTTCTTGGGATGCCTTGGAGCGAGTTTTTACTCTGTTTACTTTGTTATCTGGTTTTGGGTACCTTGTGATGTCCCTTTTTCCCGCTTATTGTACATGAGTACCTTATCGTGCCTAGTTGTCGGGACTCATACACGTGGACATGCCACTTCTATTTTGGCCCCTAGCTTCACTTGAGGGGGTGTTAGAGTAGGTATTTACCTTAGCTCATGTTCACCTAGGTACTTTATTTACCTTTATTGTATTTATCCTCACCCACTTATGTGTGTGGATATTTATTTTATCTTATTTAGATATTAGGAGATATTATCTAGTTGTTAGGTATAGTTCTTTCTTTGATCTATGGTATTGACTAGTTCTTTCCTTGATCTATGGTATTGACTAGATCTTTGATGTCTAGTTCTCTCCTAAATCTATGGTCTTGACTAGTTCTTTGATGACTAGTTATTTCCTTGATTTATGGCTTGATCTACGACCTTGACTAGTTCTTAGATTGTTATTCCTTGCCTATTTAAGCAAGGCCCATTCTCAATGTATTTCATTGAGTTCCATAATAATATATGATATTGTTTCTCATTTGTTTGCAAAGGTTTTATGTAAAGTTATTCGGAGAATTACTTTCATCTTATTGATCGTGGTGTTTAATTAGCATCTGTGTTCTTGGCTTGGTACGATCTGGTTATCGTTCCTTTCAATTTTCAAGATAAGACTAGTGATGAATACTTCAATCAATGCATTCTCATATATGTGTTTATGTCATATAGAGAGTGAGTATTATATCATAGGACATAATCCATGACCCTTTCATTATATTGTTCCTCAACTTGAGTGATTTTTGAAAAGGATGGGAACTGTCCAATGTTGATCACAAAATGATTAAGAATTATGTTAGCTAAAGCTTAAAATATCATTATGGATTCCAAAGGGATGGTATAGAAAAAATCAAGTGCATATTATTTAAGGCTACATAGAAACAAAATTGCTAATAAGATGTCATTTTGTATGTAGTCCATGCAAAAGGCCATGAAGACTATAAGATTCGATGTGGATTGGCCTAACCATAAAAGAAAGAGAAGTTATGTGGAGTAAAATCTAGACAGTAGTGGATATTTTAGAACCTTGGGAGAAAATGGGTTGTTAAGTAACCCAAGGAAGCTAGTGGCAACATTTAAAGCCCTTAATCATTCAAAACATTTCAATTACTCATATTTCTTAAATGATCCTATTTTTTTTTACTACTATAGTGATATTTATGCAATTAGTTATAATTTATTGAGATATATCTACTTAGGACTAGTTGCAATGTGTTTTGGTTATAGTTTAAATTTAATGTCAAGCCACTTTGCACATTTATTTTTGTCAACACAACATGAATTGGACATGCAACCTTATGAAATTTCTTACAAAAATATTCCTTATCTTCTTTATATTCCTTCCTCTATACATATAATTGTATGAAATGTTCAAAATTCTTATATTCCTTGTCTTCGTTATCATAGCGAGATTTCTTCAAGTGTTCAAATTGTATACCTTATCAAGTTCTATCCACTCAAAAAGATCCCCAAATTCCTCAATCCCAACCATCTAGAGTTTCTCTAGTTTCCCCTAATTTCATATATTCTAGATATCCCATTATTTGCACATTTAGGATTTATATATGTTTATATCTAAATTACACTTAGGTATGGTTAGTTTGATATATAACAATAGGAAATAATAAATTATTGATTCAAACTTATTAGTTGTGATTATGTTCACATGTCCTTATATAAAGGAATTATATAAAAACCTAGATAGGTTCATAGCTTAGGATTGCTAACCTACCCCATATACTTCAATGAAACAACTTAGAATACAAATCATTTTTTTTTACTTTTTTGTATTTGTGATGTCTTCATCTAGTAGTGGGTTTTTTTTTTTTTTGTCTTCGACATTTTCTTAATTTTCATTTCTATCAACTCTTGATTTGTTAGTTAAATTCTAACTCTTTTGTTTCTAATTTTTTATGCTACCTTGTTCTTTCATACACATTTTATTCTTATAACTTCTTACAAGTGTATTTCATTTTCAAGGCACATAAATCATTCAAACATATGGAGTTTCATAATCTTGTGCCAAATGATAAAGGGTCATGCTTACTTATGCATAAGTTTTGCACCACATTTATAGATTAATATAATGTTATATGCATAATGTAGATATGAATGAATTTCAAGCTCCTAATTTTCTTGTGTGTTGGTCGTCAAATAGGACTTTTTGAAGAGCAACAATGAGGACAAAAAGTCCCTCCTCTTTAATGGGAGAGGTTCCCTTATTCAGAAACGAACTTATTTACAAATGTACAGGACATTGTTTTATGGTCAAACTTGGATATTACGAAAGTGTTTTCCACAAGGATCATCAATCACACAAGGACCGAGGAAAGGGAATAAGAAGATGAGCGTAATAGCAACATTCGTAATTATAGATAGCAGAATAATTCTTCGTGTATGCTAAGCTTCAAATAATTTAAGACAAGATCATTTGCGTTGGGCTGAATGAGATTAAATTTAAAGACACAAAGTTCCATAAATAACCTTCTTCATTTATTAATCAAGGACACAAAGTTCCTTCTTGGTTGTACAAGATCACCGTATTTGCAAATTGAACAAGATGCAATCGAGAGAGACTAACGAGTTAGGAACAAAATGATCTTCACAATATTAAAGGAAAACACAGAGATAACTAGAATTAGATAGACAAAGAATGGAAAGCCCTTTTGTATTGATTTCTTTAAGATCTATTTACACTTTCAAAGAAATATCCAAGTTCTTCCTCCCTCTCAAAATGGCGTAGAAAGGCCATTATATAGCTTACAAGTCGGTTACTCTTCGTAACTGTTTCTTTTAACTAAAGAATAGTTAAGGATCACACCAATTCGCAATACCTTAACTAATTACAAAGAATACGAAAAGAATGGGAAGAAGAGAAAAGAAAGGAAGAAGGAGACAGTGGCCACCACCGGGAGGGACCCACTGTCTTCTCGAATCCGCTTCTGAATTTCTTCAACGCCTCCTATGTCTCTACGTGGAACCGACGTGTTGGCTGCAGCATCGAGTCCAAAATCACGATACTTCTCCATCTCTTTATCAAACTCGACGTGAGTATGATAATATTTATTTGCTTCTTCAATGGCGGTTTGAAGAGAACAAATTTCCTTCATCTTTTCCTTAGAGATGGAGCTTTCCTTGAATAGATTATCTTTGACAAAAGCTCTGAACTGAGCTTTGATTTCTTGCAAGGATAGGGAAACACCAGAGTTTTCATCCTGAAGATGACAATGTATATCCTTGAAAGTAGCAACAACCAGTGTCTTGAAAGCTTCTCCCTTCTGCCAGCTGTTCTTCATTTCTCCCAAAGCTTCCTCCAAAACTCTGATCTTCCACTCCACGCTCGTAGACCCGTGGATTTTGATAGATTGTCCTTAGCATCATCGAAAATCTTATTCACCAGTAAGATGTTCTCATCTGTCTGTCCCATAAGGCGAAGGTCTACTATACAACTGCTCCAGATTTTTAGTTCTTTATCCATGGTATTGATAGTGGAGGAGAGCTTCAGTTGCACATTACTCACCTTTTCGTGGAGTTTGAAAGCTTCATCGATGAAGTTTAATCCAGCAACAAGCATGTCATCCACCATGGCTTCAATAGCTCTGCCATAGACAAAATACTTGTGCATATCTTTGATACTTTGCACTTCATCTTGGCTTAGAATTACAGGAGGTGGAAGAGTAGTCAATGGGGTAGGGTCCAAGACTTTATCCTTAGATAAAAGAGACTTGATGAAACCTGTGAGAATCTGGGCTTGTTCTTCCAACTGTTCAATAGTTTGCTGCCCTTTCTCTACCCTTCCAATGACTCTTGTGACTGTTTCCTGGAGGTTGTGAATTTCACCTTCAGGAGTAGACTCTCCCATAGGGATTCTTGAAAGCTCCAAGTCAGATGCCAGCAAGTCTGATTCTGATCTGTCTACTGTAGGCTTAGCAATCTCCAAGAATTGCTGACCTTGGGCATCAGACACTATTCTGGAAGTAGTTCTGGCTTTCTTGGCACGAGAAGGAGTGGTGCCCAACAAGGCTGCAACAGCATCGAAATTTGGTCCCAAGCTTTGAGAGGAGGATTTTCTCTTCCTTTTGTCAACCAAAGGTTGCACCCAAGCAAAAGAGGAAGAAGAATCTGCAGGAGAAGCAAGGGGACCAAGAGACAGGGAGCTCATGACACTCAGGGTCTGCGCAGCTGTTGACTCAAGCTGAGATGTGAGTAGAGCACTGGAGGCAATAGCGGTAGAAGAATCAGTAGCACCTGGAAGTTCAGTGCTCTGGACCTCCTTGTCCTTATCTGCTGGATCTTCAGGAACATTTGCAGGAGTTGGCATCTCACTTTCTTCACTTTCACTGAGAACAATGATGTTCTCTGGCCCTATAGGCAACTCTGCCTGTTTTCTTGGAGGGTCATTCTCTGCAGGCTCCTTCTTTACCTCTTTGAGTTTCTTCTTATATACCTGGGTAGATGGAGAGGGAGTAGATTCAGTAGGTCCTTGTGTTGATGAGGCAGGAGGGGTTTGCATTGGTGTTTCAGACCTTAGAACTGATGCCTCTCTTATTGGTGTCGAATCATCCTTGGAGGAGGATTCTCCTGAGTGCCTCTTGAATTCTCGGATCTTCTTACTGAACCAGACCTTAGTCCTGACTAAGACTGGAGCAAGAATCTCAGCCAGATCATCCCTCTCTTTCCTGTTCCAATCCAGGTCCTCCAGAGGGGTGTGCTTAACCACATTTTCATACTCATACGAGTATAGGTCAGAATTGTCATCCTGAGACCTTCAGAACTTGGTGCAGACTCGAGTTCTTGAATCAATGCAGGAGAACCTGCCACAATGCCTTCTCCTGGCTTCAAATCATCTCGGCACTCGGCCACCCAAAGAGTCTTCTCAGTATCTTCCTATGATGGTAGATTATCTTGATGTTCTGTTCAATAAACTTCTTCAAGTCAAAGCAGGTTCTTGGCTTGAAGAAATGAACAGTGATAGGGACCAGGGCTCTTTCTATGTTCTGAGCATCCAGAGCTGTTTTGCATGTGTAGTTTCCCAGAGAGATGGGAAAGTGCAAGCCAGAAATCTTCTTGTCTCTGCAAGTTCTGTGCAACTTGTCTAGTTTCCTGCATATTTCTATCAAGGCCATTTTATCATTGCAGAACATGGGAAGCCGTAGAGGAGTGCTTTCATAGCCAGCAAGCCTGATATAGGAAAATTTCCTGAATTGGATGAAATAGGCTCCATACTGCGATATCAGGTTCATGGCTTCATCTGAAAACCTTCTAAAGCGATCACCTTGAGCAATCCGACCACGTGCATATGGTGAAAGCATCATCGACCCTTCTAAAATTCCGATTGCTGGTCTCCGTGGTGAATCAAGGGCAATAAGCATACACTGGATCATCTTTGTGTGCATCTATATAGGAGAAACCAAACCACCGCTTGATGCTTTAGGGTATACATCGTATGAAGTCATATAGAACTTCTTTGTTTGCTGAACGTTGGATAGCTGCTCTGCCAAATTCATACTGATGATCTCTACCCAGTTGATGTTTTGTGTTCCCTCGCACACCATGCTGATGAGCGGGCACATCCAGAAATGAAACTCATTGGTGGAGGGAAAACCCATAACCCGAGCCAGCAGGATTATGAAGTCTGACAATTCCTCATTGAAATCTGCTCGGAAGAGGGTTTTGGTTAGGCAAGAAGCACCTTTCTTAGGGTTCTTCAACCAAGACTTCGCCACTCGCGCCTTATATTTGTCACTGTCTTGATCGAATAGGGTCTGTGCTTGATCCCGGGAGACGACTATAGCATTGTCCAACTCCGAATCCTCAGAGCAGCGCCAATGGCGGTAGGCCCAGCTTGGCAATGAGTTCCCCATGTACATTTGTCAATTCGCTCAAGCCGAGTCAAGTGAGCTCCGCATAAAGCACACACTATCGACACTGCATCGAGATTGGGAAACCACCGCAAAAGCCAAACCGCTATCATGAATCGCTTTTGCTATTGGTGTAGGGTTCAGATCTGCCATTCTTGCCCAAAATCACCGAAGTCGAGATGATGAGCTTACGTTGTCCCAATATTGCTAACAAGCAGACTCAAGTGGAGAAATTTGCTCCCGTCCCGAAACTTGATCTTCATATTGATAGTCTCAAGCCGCAACCTAGACTCGGAAGGAATTTGCAAAGGGAGGGGATATTTGCGCAGTTTTCAAATCAGCAAGGGTTCGAGCAAAGATAGCATGGAAGCAATGCAAAAATGCAAAGGGGAAATGCTCGTTATATAGCTGTTTGGAGAGAGGAATGAATTTAATGCGCATTGAATACACAACCACCAATTTGAATAGCATCATACTCGGAGTGAGCGGGAAAAACTAAGTGTGAATGACACTTGGTACGCTTGGGACATGTGAGACGCGAATGCGCGAAACACGCGGCTCGGCCGATTCGGGTGAAACAGGGAGAGGATGCACAAATGCTTTTTGGAATGATTGGGACAAAAATGCATGGAGTACGTGGTTCTGGGGTTTCGCCGAAAATGGAACAAAGATGAACATGGCAATGGTTTTGGACTTGGGACATTCGGGACAAAAAGTTCCGGAGTACGCGGTTTGGCCGGTTCGGGCGAAATTGAAACAGCTTGCATTTTTCGATTTGGGACAAGGAGCTCTGAAGTACGCGACACGGGAGTTTCGGCCGAAAATTGGAAAGCTCGCACTTTTTAACTTTGGGACATTTGAGACATGAAAGTGCGTAGTACGCGGTTCGGGTGTTTCGGCTGAAATTGAACAACTCGCATGATAAGTTTTGGGACACTTGGGACAAAACTTTTCCGACGGCCCAAAATGGGACAATGGGATTTCGCCGATCGGGAACAGAGTGCACTTTCGTACATTGGGACAGTTGGGACAAAAGTTCCGACAGTGCCTGAAAATCACACAAAATGACCCAAAACACGATTTTTCAATTTCACGACTTAGGCACTTCGAGAGAAAAACACTTAAACTCAAAATTTTGAAATTTTTACTCTTATCGTAGCGGGAATTTTGAGTGGACAACAAATTGGCTCCTCCGGGATGACTTGGCATAAATTCTCGTAATGAGACAAGGCAAGAACTTAGACAAACTCGGTGAAGGGACCAAAGGCCTTATCCATTGGGCAAAGGAGTCAAAAACAAACCAATACAGAGGGCAACACACACAACAACAGAAGGAAAACACACCAAAAGCAGAAAAGCAAAAACACTGTACAGAATATACAAAGGGACTCCCTAGTCACCTATGACTTGAACAACTTCAAATACTGCCCACTATAAGGAAGTGGGAGGGGAGAACCATCCATGTAATCAAGATAGAAAGAGTTCTTACCAGCAAAGTGTCTTATCTTGAAAGGTCCGAGCCACAGGGAATCAAATTTTCCATGGCTGCCACGAGGTTCATGTCTTTTGTCCCATAACAGCACGGTATCTCCAACTTGGAACTCTCTGAACCTAGCTTTCTTGTCAAACAGAACCTTTACCTTCTGCTGGTGAGCAGATATCCTATCAGCAACCTCCAATCTGTCCTCGTTCAGTTTGTGCAGGTACATGATTCTTTTATCCAGAGCATCACTGAAACTAGTATCCTCAATGGCCTTCATCAGTGTGCAAGGTCATAGTTCAACATCCACACGCACTTGAGCTTCTACTCCATACACCACTTGAAAAGGAGACATTCCAATGGCTCTTTTAGGTGTGATCCTGTCTGCCCAAAGAGCATCATAAAGCTTCTTATGCCAGTTTCGCTGAGACTCATTGACCAACTTCCTTATGATAGTCACCAGATTTTTGTTGGTGGATTCTGCTTGTCCATTTCCCTGGGGATAATAATCTGAAGAATGAGCCAGAGAGATGCCATACCCATAGCAGAAATCCATTATCTCAGTTGAGGAGAAGTTTGAAGCATTATCTGTTACAATCTTGTTAGGTACACCATACCTTACCAAGATGTTCTCTTTGATGAAGTTGCATACCACTTCAGAAGTAGTGCTCTTGACTGGAATAGCTTCCACCCATTTGGTGAAGTAGTCAGTGGCGGTTAGCACATGAGTGTGACCAGCACTAGAAACAGGGTTGAGTGCACCAATGAAGTCCAGACCCCACTGTTGAAATGGTTCCTCAATCACAACTGGCTTGAGAGGCAAAGAGGCCAATTTAGGTCTTCCCACAAAGGTCCGATAAGCCTCGCATTTATCCACCCACTGGATGCATCTCCGAACAAGGAAGGCCAGTAATATCCTCCCCGGAGTATCTTGTGAGCTGTGACTGTTGATGAATAGTGCCCTCCACATGTCTGATCATGAAAAGCTGAGAGCAACTTTCTCTGTTGTTCCTTGTCCACACACTTCAGAAATCTCCCATCCAAACCACGCTTGAACAAGGCATTTTCCCACAAGATATATTGCATACGATCTCAATTTAATGATCCTCTTTTCCTTGGTAGTTAAATGAGAGGGGCATTCCCATAGGTGAGAAAATGGGCGATGTCGTAATACCATTCATCGACCGAACTAAGGAATAGAAACAAGAGGAATGTCGCACTTTCTCCTCCCGAACTCATGTTTGGCTCCTTCAAAGAATGAGCTCACAAAGACCTTTTCCACGAACCAGCTTGGTCGGTTCGGCATCGATGTCATACTCCTAGAATTTAGCCACCCAGTTTCCTCTCTTGGACCCAAATTCTTGCTTTGTGTAAGAATTGACTTAACAGCTGTATTCGAACCAAAGCACTATAGAGTGAGAGTTGAGGATATAGAAACGGAACTACTTGATAGCCTTGACTACTGCAAAAGCATGCTTCTCCATCATGGTGTATTTTAGCTCATGATTCTTCAGGATATAGCTCATGAAGGCAATTGGTAGCTCATGTTTATCGTAGTCTTCAGGTTAAGACAAAGCGGTGTGGTATTATCTCGTAGCATAGCAATAGATGATGAAATCTTTCTTTAAATCGTGACAGCCAAAACTGGAGTTTTAGCAATAGCTTTCTTGATACCCTCAAAGGATTCCTTTCCTTCAGAAGACCAACCAAATGTTTGCTTCCCTTTCATCATCTGAGAAATATTCAAAGTTAATTCAGCAAAATCAAGGATGAATCTTCTTAAAAAATTGATCTTACCGAAGAAGGAATGCACGCCTTTTTTACCTGGTCGGAGAGGAATTTGCTGGATGGCTTGAACTCGTTCAGGATCAATCTTAATACCATCCCTGGAGATGATGTGCCCTAATAGTTTTCCCTCGGTAACACAGAAGATAAATTTTTTAGGATTTAAAGAAATCCCATGCTCTCGGCATCTCAGCAGAACCGTTTCCAGGTGGTCAAGTGATCCGCTCTTGTCTTTGAAAACAATGTCAGGTCATCAAGGTATATGACAATACATTTCCCTTTCAAGCTTCCAAAAGCCAGATCCATAGCTCTCTGGAAAGTGGCACCAACATTAATCAGCCCAAAATGCATTCTCTTGTAGGAAAAGGTACCCCAAGGAGTGGTGAAGGCTCATCTTATGTTGATCTGCGCATGATCAACCTCTACTGATTGTATCCTGAGAATCCATCAAGCATAGATAACATTTCAAACCCCGTTATTGCTTGCAATATTTGATCCATCATAGGCAAAGGGTAGTTATCTTTCAGAGAAGCCTGATTCAGGTTCCCGAAATCAACACAGATGCGGATCTCACCATTTTTCTTCCTAACAGGCACTATATTTGCGATCCATGTCGAATGGTGAATGGGAAAAATAATTTTAGCCTTCAACAACTTCTGGATCTCCTGAAAGATGGTGTCAGCTATTTTTGGATTGTACTGCCTCTGCTTCTGCTTGAAAGGCTTAATTCCTGGTTTGAGGGGAATAGAATGCTGCATATCTTTTGGCTTGAAGGCTTTTAGATCTTCATAAGAATAAGCAAGAACATCCTTATACCTCCTTAGAAGATCAATTGCTTTTCTCCTCTCGTCGGTTGTGCAACATTTTCCAATATTTACTAGCTTGGGGTCAGTAGAACTCCCTATATCAATCTTATCATACTCAGCTGATTGCTGAGGTCCAGTAGAAGCTTTAGATTTCACATATCTGTCATGTTTATCAAACAACTCCTCCAAACTCACCAAACCTTTGGGAATCTTGTTTCCTTTGAGTTTAATGCACCCTTCCTGATCTGTTTCTTCTCCTTGGGTGACAGGATGGTCAGAGGACACACTCTCACGAGGCAGGTTGTCACTTCCCTCAAAATACAGTTGTTCGAAATTACCCTTGAGTTCCAGGAAGGAAAGCAAATGCTGGTCATCGTTGAAAACTTGCCAGTTATTGGTATTGTCAGGTACACTAGGCCGGTGGACCATTTCAATAGTGAACTTATCCTGAGAGAATTCAGGATGGGGAATCAGTAGTGATCCTGAGACAGCCAGTGAATCAGCCCTGCTGTTCTTTTCTCTAGGTATTGCTTCAATGGAGAAAGCATCAAGGAATTCAATTGAATCCCAAACCTAATTCAGGTAATGCTTCATCCTCCCATTTTTTACCTGAAAAGGTTCCTGACTTGCTTCACAATCAGCTCTCCGCATCACCACGAGCCGAAGATTTTTACACCTCGTTCTTTGGCCACTTGCGGTCAAGAATGAGAGCCTCATACTACTCAATTGTATTGTTAGTGTTTTTGAACCGCAACTTAAATGAAAAAGGGTGTAGGCAGCCTTGGTGACACTAGCAGACACCAGCTCTAGAACCAGCTGAGGAACAACTTCCATCAAATTCCAAAATCCAAACACCATTGGGATCTTTGGGTGATACTTTGAGGGTCGATTTCATCAGAGAGACAGAATCATGTAATTACCATGACCCATGTCTTCATAGAGTATTTGTGCCTTAGGATCATCTCTGTTTTCTGCACAATATACTCAGTTGTTTCTCGTAAAGCAGATGCTTCTTCATGTGTCCATTGACAGCGAGTATGAGTGCATGCGACTAAATTCCATCTGGATTTCCCCACCCACATCTTTGCGAAGTTCTACTTAGCAACATTCCATAAGAAGGAGGAATGTCTACTACTAGGATGGTAGCCAAGACTTTCTTTTCGTAAGGCAAAGCAAAAGCCACTTGTGCATCTTTAATCCTTCCAACCAAAGGCACTTCCTTACTTTCCATGGAGTAGCAAGATCCGTAAGTACAGTGAGGTCAAGCCTAAAGCATGGGCTACTTTAGCAGCATCACGTTATCTCGAGGCTCCGGAATCTATGACACAGCTTCGAGCCTATGGCCAGCTATAAGAAGTGTTACATAAAAGGCTCGATTTTGTCACCGGCGAGTAGCATGACAATCCAGCAAGTTACCAGGACTAGGATGTGGTGCGAGAAGGAGGAGTGGGCAAAAGGCCTTTAGAGGTGGTCTTGGAATGGGAATTAACAAATTGGATCATCTTGGCAAAAGCTTTGGGATGGGTTTGATAGTATTCAACTTCAAATTTGAACCTTGGTCCTTTTTAGGTGAAATACTTAAATTGGTTTCAAGAAGCTGACACACCTTTTGAATCATGTTGAAGAAATCTCTGATTCCAAGAAGAGCACGCAAAATGAAATATCGAAGGAAAATCCTTCCACAAAATCTCCAAACATTGATGATAAAAATGGAAGATAGAAACAAGACATAAATTGGGGTAATTTTGAAGACATCAGAATGACGAGATTATCAAAGGCATAATATTTGAATTTTAAATCTGATTGATAGATTATAGAGGGACGGGTGTGAACTTCCAAGCCCAAAGTGTATACATATTTTACGAGAACAAAAAACATAAAACAATAGTTTGACCATTTACGTTAGTAGGCTATCGAAAGGTCAAAGGTTGAGTCACTAGTTTCCTGGCAAACGCACTCGGCTATTTACATTCATCCTGCACTTCATGTTAACTAATTTATGCATGCCTCTTAGCTCTGCACACCACAATTCCAACATAATCATTACCACCTCCAGAATAACATCATGCTCAAAAATTGGGAGTTCTAGATGTATCCATATTCTAAGTGGAACAAATTGAAGGAGGATGACAACCGATAGTTGTTTTGTTTCCATACTATTTCATGTAGAAATTAGGCACATAAAATAACAACTAACATAAATCAAATAAATATTTATGACAGATGACGGCAGGAGCCGATTGATGACACCTTGCCACTACTCTTGGTGGTTGGGGTGACCATCCAAAGAGCCCACCGCAACCGCCACCATCCTCCATGTTTGCTGCTACTACCTAGCTCCATATTTGGAGGTTTTTCTGGTTCTCTACAATTTTGCTTCAAACTTTTTTGATTGACAAAGCTACTGTCGATATGATTATGTAACTTTTTACCACTCATAGCCTCTTAATGGCTACTATGATCCTGCATATGGGGTGTGATCTTTTCCACCCGATTTTGTATGATTAGCATTGTACATTTCATGTCATCATTAATATATGGTTATGCTTTTCAATCAAAAATAAAATAAAATAAATATTTCGCAAATAAAATGCATTATTGCAAACTCGATATAAACATTTTTGTGCATATATTTCTTCTTCCTTGTCAGAGCTTCTGACTCAATACAATCTCTCTGAATGTGTTTGTTATGAAAACACTTACAATTGCCTCTAATAAATAGATGACTTTCATATAACAATAAAACACTCAACTCTTAAAAACAGAACAAGCACATGCTTTTGTGCAATACAAAGCTTTTGATTTATTTGCTTTATTAGCTTTTCCTAAAATTAAGAACATCTATTTAAAAATAACCTATGCATGAAAAGTAACTTGCTTTTACTTTTCCCAAAAAAGTGATTAAAGCATGTGGGAGAAATTATCTATTTCCAACACTCCCCCTTAATTTTGACCTTCAAACTTTTATTTTTCTGGAGCTGAGTGTGCACTTCCAGATTTGACATATTTCTGATCACAAACTCCCAAACAATTTCTCAAATACTCAAAGAATTCATTTGACAAATATTTTGTAAAGATATCAACAAAATGATCTTCGGATCTACAAAATTCAAGACAAATTTCCTTGTTCTTAACCAACTCCTTGATGAATTGATACCTCATTTCTATGTGCTTTCTCCTATTGTGAAAAACATGATTTTTGGACAATACTATTGCTAAATTGTTGTCACAAAAACTGTGTAGCATCCTCTTGATTTTGCCTCAAATATTTCAACACTTTTCTCATTGAAACAACTTGACATGCTACTCCCTGTCAAAGGATTACATACTCTTCTTCTCATCAAGATTGATCTCAAAATAATCAAGTTATTACTACCGGATCTTAGACCCTTGCAGGATTTAATCATTTCTCAAAATTTTATCCTTTTAAGTAATCAATTTAAAATAATGCGAGACAATAATGACAATTGCACACGATTGATTATGGAGTTCGCACGATTGCCTACGCTCCAGCTTTCTTATCGAACCATTCCACTAGTCAAAACTTGTAAGTTACAATAGTACTTCCACAAGAAAACCTAATGGAAACTATTAAGAACTTGCTTAGAAGAATATCTAGACCTTTGGATGACAAGGGTGAAAGATAGCACTCGACTTCCACCTTCCTGGCATATTCAACAAGCTCGATGGCTCTAGATCCACTGTTCGGAAACCTCTAGTTCTCGATCAGCCTTCCAGACTCTAATACAACGCCCTATGGCTCTCTAAATCGATATTCCAGGCTCCGCAATAATTTATCATGTGGTGCTTTATGGGCCGACTAGGTAGTATTAATAACTCCTAGCCACAAATATTCCATCTAATATTGCCTAAAATAATAGGCCAATAGACAATATTTGTTGACACATCTCACAAATAAGCTTAAAAAATAATAAGCTTCTCGGACTAATGTGTGTCCTTTACAATAGAATGGGTTCCCTATTTATACAAAAAATAGGGCCCTTAAAAAATGCAATTACATATTATCTTAGGCTAATATTAGCCTAAACCCGTACCATGTAATTTGGGATAAAAATTCCCATTTGGGCGGATTACATTTTTAATGGGATAAACAATCCCAATTTGGCACATTTGCATATGAAATGGGATTAACATCCCCATGTTAGCGGCTAAAGGTGAAGTGGGGCGGTTTGCATATTGAAGTGGGTGTAATATCCCACATTTGGTGGCATTTTTATTTGGGTAAGGTTTAATAACCCTTATCCCCTCCATTCTTCACGTGGATAATACCACGCATGGCTTTAAGCCCCCAACAACCGCTTCATCACCTCCCTTCCACCGCTTACCACTACGTGGTCATATCTTAAGCATTGGGTTTGGCGTTTAATACTAATGTATGAACATTAATATACCGGTTGACATATACATATGCGTGGCATAGGAAATTGGTATGTAGTGGACTTACCAAGTAAATATAAATTCGACCCATACCATGGGGTATAGAAAATAATTAACTCAGTCATCATGTAGTCCACTTGTCATCTCCCGATAGGAAAATCGATCGTATTCGATTTGTGGTGGCAAGCCACGTGGTGGCTTGTGGACCCACCACGTCGGTGATAATACCATAGTCCACACGACGGCCGGGCTCCCTTCGTAATAAAAGTTGAGCCTCTTGTTCCAACACGCCATTCCATTCCATGATTGTCGATGACCGGTGGTTAAAACCCCTCCAATTTCACCAACGCCTTTTGCCACGTGTTGTAGTGCGATTGGTCCAATATTGACTAGTTGACTAGAGTTGACTTTCCTCTTGACCAAACTTTGACCGGACATATCTAGAGCTCCCAATGTCCATTTGTCACATTCTCATAGTCGTTGGAAAGCTCTCAAGATGATCTTCTACACTGATACCATTTAGGGATGTTTAGGGAACTTTCAAAAATGATCCCTGATCAAAGATAGTGTGACTATGGGTGCTTCTTTTATGCACATGAAACTACGCCGTCCCAAAGTGAAAAGAATAGCCGGATATGCTCTTTTTTCATCTATACTTCCAGCACTATCAATGTCTATGTAGCCTATGAGTTTGAACTCATCTGATGTTGAATAAAAATTCCATGATTCTTAGTTCCACATATATACCTCAAAATACTTTTTCCAACTTTCTAATGTGAATCTTTTAGAGATTCCATGAACCTTGAGATGAGGCTCACACCATACATAATATTAGACCTTGTGGCCGTCAAATACATGAGACTTCCAACTAGCCTTTTGAACAATGTTGGATCTACAAATGATCCATTGTCATATTTTCTTAAATTCAAACCTACTACAACAGGTGTTGGCGTTGACTTGTAATTCAACATGTTAAATCTCTTCAAAACATCATTAGCATACCTTGCTTGTGAAATAAAAATTCAGCTTCGATTGTTTAACTTCAATGCCCAAAAAATAGTGCATGAGTCCTAGATCCATCATCTCAAATTATTTCTTCATGGCTGATTTGAATGAATATGTAGATAGATTTCCAGTAGTGATTAAATCATCCACATATAAACAAAAAATCAAAATTTTACCTTGCTCATTGATCTTGATGTATAAGGTAGGCTCACTGCTTCTCCTATTAAAACTATTCTGATATCAAATAAGAATCAATCCTACTATACCATGCTCTAGGTGCTTGCTTGAGACCATAGAGCATTTTTCTCAACTCTGTATACCTTTCCTTCATGACCTTCAATCTCATAACCTTCTGGCTGATTCACATAAACTTCTTCTTCAATAAAACCATTCAAGAATTCTGATTTTACATCCATATGATAAATAGGCCATTTGTTTTGAGTTGTAATTGCTAAAACCATTCTTACCGTGTTCAAACGTGATACAGGTGGAAGTGTCTCGTTGTAATATACTCCATATTGCTATGAAAACCTCTTACAACCAGCCTTGCTTTATGTTTCTGTACTTTACCATCAACAATATATTTGGTCTTGTAGACCCACTTCACTCCTATCACATCCTTTCTTTCTAGAAGATCTACCAATTCCCATGTCTGATTCTTCTCTATGGTGTCTATCTCATCATCCATGGTTTGAACCCACTTTCATTGTTTATAGCCTCTTCAAAGTATATTGGATCTGCAGCTTGAGAAAACAATGTAAAAACTAAAAGAGCATTTGTTGTATCAACATTATAAATCTCACTAAGACTCCTTGTTTTTTACTTCAAAGGGCTATTAGATGATGGACTATTTTGTATTGAAGGAGTTGCTTCTGGTTTTCTTTTTGGTTTTTGTTGGACGTTTTAAGATGAATGAAATATTGGAGACCTTCTAGATGTAGATGGAGGTGTAGCTTGTGTTACAACTTGTGGTGCAAGTCCAAGATTCGAAGAAGATATAATACCTTGCTGCTCTATGCTTTCATCTGCTATATAATCATGAGGAATAAATGTTGCTTACACCGATCTGCTTTTCTCGATACTTCCATCTCATACCTCATTGGCAACAAACTCGTACCTATATGCTAATTATGACCTTTCTGGTAACTAGATTAAACAACTTGTAAGATTTTTTATTCTCTGAATATCCAACAAATATGCACTTTTCTCCTTTGTTGTCTAACTTATTCCTTAGCTCATCGGCACATGTGCATATGCCACACAACCGAAAATTCTAAAATGAGAAACATTGTGTTTCCTCTTAGTCCAAGCTTGTTGAGGAACCATGTTTCAAACAATTTTCATTTGACACTGTTTATGATGTAAATAGCATTTGCTTACTGTTTCTACCCAATACTCATTTGAAATATGATTTTCCTTCATCATACTTCTCTCCATCTCCATGATGGTTCTATTCTTTCTCTCGCCACACCATTCTATTGTGGTGTATACCTGGAAGTAAATTGCTTGTGTATACCATGATATTTGTAAAAATTCATAAAATCATTGGAAATATACTCACCTCCTCTGTTTGTCCTCGAACTTGATGTAATACCCACTTTGATTTTCCACTAAAGCCTTGAACTTCTGAAATATATCAAAAGCATCTGATTTATGTCTCAAAACTTACACCCATGTCTTCCTTGTATAGTCATCAATGAATGTCATAAAATATGAGCAACCTCCAATAGAATTTGTTTACATCGGTCCACATAAATCTGAGTGAAAAATTTCAAGTGGTGCACTTGTTCTTTTGTTTTGCCAACTGGGAAGGACTCTCTGTGTTGCTTCCCCAAAATACAACCTTCACAAACTCTATCTAGTTTCTGAATCAAAGGAAAAACTTTCACCATATTTTTTCTATGTAATAAATTCAAACCACCAAAGTTTAAATGACCAAACTTGAGATGCCATAGCCATGATTCATCTTTTTCAACTGACTAAAAAGCTGATTTAATCTCCTTAGCTCCGGACTGATATGTAGTATGAACTTCAGATGTGGCTGGTATAATATTCAAAGGAACATTATGTTGCTTTTCATTTTCACTTTAGTAATCACGTAGGTACTTTTAACTTTATCCACGATCACACATTTGTTTTCTTCAATGTAAACTTTGTATCCCTTTTGTACCAATTGACCAATGCTCATAAGATTGTGCTTCAAATCTGTAACATAATAAACATCCTGCATAATCTTATGCTCCCTCTTTTTAGTTAGAATGTTGATTATTCCTTTTCCTTTTATAGTCACTGTATTATTATTCCCAAGGGTAACTTCTGTCTTTACTGACTCATCCAAATTAGAAATTAATTCTAATTTACCTGACATGTGATTAGTGCAACCAGAATCCAAATACCACACATCACTAGGAATCTCTTGTGATATATTACACTCAATAGGTGATGATTTGAAAATATTTGTGTATGCAATAAACATGGAGCTTGAAGTAGAGCTCCTAACCTGATTTTGATTCGCTTGTTTTGATCATACTACTTTTTCCTGCATTCATAAGCATAATGCCCATATCTCTTGAAATAGTGACACTACACATGTGAATTATCCTATCTCTGACCTGAAAAATGATTATGATTGTGCTCTTGACTATGTCCTCTTCCACTTGAGTTTGATGGACCACTGCTGTGTCCTTTAGATGAACTTCTTCCTTTTCCTCTAGGGCTGAAATTTCCTCTTCCTCTTCCATGATTTCCTTGATACATGTGATGAAAAATCTTGATCTACAACTACATGTGATCTATTCAACCTCTGTTCATGATTTATTAGTGATGCATGCAACTCATCAATTGAAAAATGACTTAGATCCTTAGTTTCTTCAATAACAACTACCAAAGGATAAAATTTTGTAGGAAAAATTCTAAGCAAATTTTCAATAATCCTTCTGTCTTCAATATTTTCACCATGAGATTTAATTTGATTGACTAAACCAAATACAAAAGTAAAGAATGATTCTATAGAATCTGAATCTTTCATTGACATATTTTCAAAATCTATACGAAGTAATCAGAATTTAAGCGCTTCTTACTTTCTCTTTACTATGATACATAACTTGGAGAGTTTCCCACGTAATTTGTGCTTTATTGGCTGCTGCCACTCTGGGTAGGATGATTTCATGCATGGTTTGATGAATGATGAAAGGATATTTTCCATCTTTCTTTCTTAATTCCTTTAAAATGTCTTTCTCTGCCTGTGAGAGTGTGTCATATGTTGTTGCGTTTGCGCTCTATGTACTCATTCTCTACAATTTCCCACACATCTTGGGATCTGAATAGTGCCTTCATGGTTAATGACCAATACTCATAATTATTTCCTATAAATTGTAGTGTCTCAGTAGAATGGATATAGAAGCCATAACCTATTTTCAATCAGAAACCTATTGAAAACTCCAAGCTCTGATACCAATTTTTAGAAATTAGGCAAATTAAATAACAACTAACATAAAGAAAATAAAGAATTACAAATAAAACAGATTATTGCAAACTCAGATCAACACTTCTGTGTATATATTTCTTCTTCCTTGTTAGAGCTTCAACTCAATACAATCTCTCTGAATGTGTTTGTTATGAAAACACTTACAATTACCTCTAATAGATGACTTTCATATAACAATAAAACACTCAACTCTTAAAAATAGAACAAAAGCACATGTTTTTGTGTAACATAGAGCTTTTGATTTATTTTATTTATTATCTTTTCCTAAAATTAAAAACATCTATTTAAAAATAATCTATACATGAAAAGTAGCTTGCTTTTACTTTTCCCAAAAAAGTGATTAAAACACGTGGTAGAAATTATCTATTTCCAACATTCCACACAAGAATAGAATTGTACCCACGAGAATTGACTATGAAACAATGAGGAGTGTGTGTAGGGAGTGTGGAGGCCTTCGCTTATCTCTCAAAGTGAATGGACAAGTGATGGCAGGTGTCACCCACTCAAATGAATGGGAATTTTCATCAAGAGTTTGCGAGAATGCACAAAAACATTGCGATGTTACAAAGAAGTTGTATGGTAGGCTCAGATTGAGCTATGATGCTTTGTCTAACATTGACATTTGTTTGTAATTATGTTGTATTTACCTCTCTACCTTACCAAGATCAAGTCATCTCGAGTCATACTATGAGCTAGTTATGGATTGGAGAAGGGTTTGTGGCCAGACATGATCTTCTCCAAACCACACAGAGATTCACCAATTTATTCACTAAATGTTTCCTTATTGAAACACTCCTTAAAAATTCAGATGGAAATGTAGTCTATTTCAGGGTGCATGATGCATTTCCGGATTTAGCAAACAAATTGCCGAGAAAGAAGAGAGATGTTTCTTTCATTCCCACATACATTTAGAAGAATTTCTAGTTGATGAATTTTCTCGAACACGCCGAATTGCATTGATGGGAAACAATTTGACTCTTGTTCTAAACATATTTGGATCTTCTCATATCCACTCATGGTTAATGCATGGGAATCCTTATTTGAAATAAATTCCCCAATAGGTGTTTGGGAGAATGATCTCTCTCGATCACTTGGATTTGTCACCAATTTCCCTCCACTCTTTGCTAAAAAGCATAGGATGTTTGAAGCATTTGTTTTTCCTCATGTTCGCCTCTACACCCATCAAGAGACTACCCAATTCAATCGCTTCTCTTATAAACCTTCAAATTATAGATCTTACTTACTCACATATTACATAGCTTCCATCTAACGTTTCCAAGTTAACTTCCATACAACTTTTGAACATTGGAAGTTGTGAACATTTGTAGTCCATACCTTATGGGGTATCACAACTTATGTCTCTTGAATACCTAAGTGTTATTAACTGTCCAAATACATGGATAAAGAAAGGGTGAAAAAATGTAAAAGACAACTACTCTTAGTTAATGATTTTGGAGCCCTGAATCAACTGAAAAGGTTGACGCTTCAAAAAATGGTAAAATAATTCTAGAGGGAACTATGGGAAGCATGATCCACATGGAGGATTTTTCACATTTGATAAATATTGAAATCCTACTCCATGACATATTTTCCATGTCAAAATTGATGAAACTCTAGTTAACATGCCCTCACTTGCTCCAAATAGAAGATTCATTTTGTGCATTTCAAAATCCAAGTTATATTAGTTTGTACGGTTGCCACATGTTGAATCTTGCCTTGCAGAATCTTGTGATTCTTAAAGAGCTTTTGATAATTTCTTGCTCAAACATAATGAAGTTACCAAAGGAATTTGGCGAGAGGGGAGATTTTCCCAAGCTAGAGGTATTCTCTATTGTTCACCTAGATAAGTTAGAGGAATTGTCGATAGTGGAGGAAGGAGCGATGCCTTCACTTATAACATTGAAAATAATGGAGTGTGAGGTGTTGCATATGTTTCCATCGAGTTATTGGAATTTGAAGAGCGTGGAAAAGATAAGAGTGTATGGTTGCTCAATGGTTCTCACTACAATACAACAAAATGTTATCAACACACAAAATAAGGTACAAGTAGTAACATTGTCTACTGCGGACACTCAGACATTCAGAGAGTGCTTCTTTGAAATGACTAACATGGATGAATAATTTCTTTACACAAAATTTTGGTGCAATGAAATTTATATATATATTTTACAACATTTATTATAATGTTGAGTGATAACATTAATTAATAAGTGCACAATAATATTTAATTCTACTTAACTCCCCACATGTAGTATGCATTTACACAAGTGTGTATGTATATCATTTTAAAAATAATTTATTTTATTTGTGGATATAATATTGGAATTGTCTAAATTTCTATATAAGAACAATTAGATCATAAATTTAAAATTTTAAAACAATAGTTGTTTGTTTTAAATAAATTATAGTTTGTTTAAAATAAATTATATTCAAACAATGTCATGTAATTTTTATTGTTTGACTTTTAAATAAATTATGAAAATAAATTTTTCCATACAATACATTACATTTTTCACATCTATGTAATTGTGCCAAGTGATTTGCACTCATAAAAATTCTACACTAACTATAATTTTCACAAAATTAATTAAATACTTTAAGAATACAAATAATATAGAACTAACATACCTATATTATATTAATATATGTAAAATATGCTGATAGGTATAGTTCACAAGGCATTTATACCTCTCGACATATTTTACATACTTACAAACTATACCTCTCGGCATATTTTACATATATTAATATAATATAGGTATGCTAGTAGCAATCGCGGAGTTACATTATACATAAAGTTGAGGACTTAAGACTCATATTATTAATAATAAGGATCCCCGCCCACGTAGTTCATTGGTGAAACCAACACTTCTTTCTATATAAGATTGAGAACCCAAGACAACGTTTGACCCCCTATATATTTAATATTTCCTTAAGTCATAAGAATTCCTAATGAATTTGATTGAACTACGTTAAGGTATATTTTTACAAATCAAAACCAACAATATCCAATATAATATATTGAAATTTTCATGGAAAGACAAATATTTAATAATATTTTCTAATATTCATTTAGATCAAAATGTGATCAACATCAACTAAAATGAGAAAATGTTAACAATTAATCCTTTTAGACTCAAATATATTATAAGGGACATCATATAGGCATTTAAAGATTAAAGTGCTTAACGAATTGCACCAATCACATAATATTTTCCAAGTCCTGTTGTTCCTTGAACTATTATGAGAAAACAGGTGGGCATTTAGATTAAACATAATTTATAAACCCTAAATCTTAAATCTGGGCTCAAGATTAGGGTTTGTGTCTAGCATTTAGGGTTTTTTATTCATATATTTGCATGAGTGTTTAAGAGAGTTACATTAGTGTTTAGTGTTTGAATTTAGGGTCAAAATTCATGTTTAGTGTTTAGGATTCCACATGTAGGGTTTTCTTTACTTTTCCTATTTACAATTTACGTTATACCCCAATGGCACATGGTCAATACCCCATAAATGATAATGTCAAACCTTAAAATCTCATTGGATCCCTAACAAATCAATGTGAAATTATCAATAGTAGCACTCATCCTAAACAACAAAAACTTGTACAAAACCAAAATTTGTAAACCATAAATCCTAATCATGTACAATAATGATGGTGATGATAATGATGATGATGGAAGATGATAATGACCGTTATTGTGAAGATATAATCACGATCACTATCGCATTTATGATTATATCGACGATTAAAAGAATGATGTCACTATGATGACGGTGAAAATGAAAATGATGAAGAAGATGCTGATGAAGACAATTGTGACGATGATGACAAGGACAACAATGAAGATGATGGTGATGATTAACATGATAATGATGATGATCAAAGTGATGATGAAAAAAAAATGAGAAACATGATAACGATACACCATAAATGATAATGTCAAACCTTAAAATATCATTGATCCCTAAAAACTAATGTGACATTCAAAATATTAGCACTCATCCTAAACAACACAAAAACTTGTACAAAACCACAATTTTTAAACCTTAAACTCTAAATGTGTATGATAACGATGGTGATGATAATGATGATGATGACAAATGACAATGACCATGACTATGAGGATGAAAATCATGATCATGATCTGATGATGATTAAAATATTTAATTTATTTACAAATTCACATAATAATATCAATAATACTAATAAGATTAATATTCATGATGATGATGATGGTGAAGATGTTGATGGTGGTAGTGTTAATGGTGGAAATAATGATAATGAGGATGATGATGAAATGACGACAATGATGGTGATGATGATGAAAAATATGAAAACTATGCCACAATTTGTAAACCTTAAACCCTAAACATGTACGATAACGAGGGTGATGATAATGATGATGATGGCAGATGACAATGACCATAATTGTTAAGATGAAAATCATGATCATGATCTGATGATGATTATATCGACGATGACAATCTTGACAATGACTACGAATATGATGAATGATATGATGATGATTATATCAACGATGAAAATCATGATGATGACTATGATGATGATGAAAATGAAAACAACGACAAGGAGAATGATGAAGAAAATTGTGACGAGGGAAAGGTGCACGAGATGGGGGATAAAAAGTGGGCACATTTTTTATTTTAATTAAAATGCGAGTGCATTAAAGGAAAACATGATTGCATTATGAAATAATAGGCTTGGTAATTACCAAGCCTAAAACACGAGTGCATTATAATGTAGTCACATTACTATTTTCTATGTGGTATATGTGGTTGTGAGAGGGATATATTTACTATTTATTACTCTTTATACTTTATTATTTATTACTCTATATACTATAAATTTATTTTAATAAATATAAGAAATTAGGGTCACTCTGCACCTTATGGAACTATTCTCATAGCTCCATCTATCATGGTTTAGAATATGATTTTTCATATTCTAACCTCGTCAGTACATAGGCATTTTTTAAGATTTCAGCATTCAGCCTAAATCTTTTACGGTTTAAATTATAGAATCGATGTCTATTTTGGGAAAGAATACAGTCATTGTTTAGGTTTTGGGGACTTTTAGAAGTTTTGGAGGAAATTTAGGAAGATTTAGTAAATGTTTTTTCATTCAAGGAAAATCTTCTCATCAACAAGTTTTCTAGGTGCAGGTAAAAACACTCTAATGGTGAAATTCAACTTCTACTAATGATTTTGGAGCTCCGTAAGGAGTCGGGAGGAAACAAAAGGAAATGGAAAGATATTTGAATCCTATACATACTGGTAACATCTATTTTTATCTTAGAATTGAAGGATTCATGAAGAATTTCAAAATAATACAAATTCCCCTTTAGGTTCTAGACAAAAATGGCCCTAAATTTGCAAGATCTAGAGATATAGTCACCACATGGTGATAGGTGAATATTCACAAATTTTGATAAGTATCTCTCGAATGGGTATTGTCATAAATAGGTTATTGTTTACCATGGGTGAGGATATTATGAGGACGGGGCCAAATTTTGTGAGTAAAAATACCTTCCTAACACCCTTGGTTGTGTTTTTGAGTGACAAAACTTCTAACATGAAAAAGTGGTAAAAATGAGTTACCATGAGTTAAAGCATGTTTCTAAAAACTCAAGTGAAGACTTAAGTGTTTAGAAACATTGTTATGAGATCTTCATTGTGATGGGAACAATATGATATCTTCTAATTACAAAGCAGAGTGAAGATCACTCTCTTAATTTTCAAGGCCTCCACAATTAACCTTAGTGACCACAAATCAACTCCATGATGCTCAAACCATTTTTTGATTATCTATCACTTACTGAAATAGGTATTCACCATGTAGATGGAAGGATTTATCATTGAATGAGATTCTTGTCATGTGGCCACATGTTAGACTGAAATGAGGTGGTTGTAATGTCCTTCATCCTTTGAAGTGTGATCATAATACAAGGTTAAAATGAGTGTTTAAGAACACTACCAAGTGAGTGAGATCAAGTGAAACTCAGATGATTTATCATTCTTATATATATGGTGATCTATATGAAGACCATCCTGTTACCCCTTCTAGGTCCAAAATTCTCCTCGAATGGAATCAACTTTTGGATACTCAAACACCTTGTTTCTCATATGCCTCTCATGGAGATAGATGATTCCTTGATCCTGCACACATGATGGTCATAAATACCTCAAGATCTTTTCTATCTCATCTTGGCTTATTCCTTGAAGAGGTTTGAACATGATAACAAAGTCAAGATATGATGTTCCTCAAATTACTCTATGAGCTTCCCATTTCACCTTTGAACATGATGGCACCCTTTTTAAATTCAAAATTCACTTCCCTGACCAAGATATCACATGAGTGAAAACATGCTTATAGTATCTGGACACATATTCGCTCGATTACTCCTCATGGAAATAGGTTTCCTCCTCTATATGGAAGGATTGATCCCTGAATGATATTTGAAGGAATGTTTGAGGGTGAGATCCATATTTTTGAACTCTAACTACATTAAATCACTCTGAAAACCACTCTCTAAATTACAAGATGTGAACACATCTCCATGTATTGATTAAGTGTTTAGAAACAATCTCAAGAGCTATGCACTGTTTGTGAGATTGAGATGAATACCATCACCACTCATGGTAATAATTTATCATCATGCTCTTAATTATCATTCCCTTGATGATTTAAATTTCAATGAGGTTCTATATATTTCAGTTGCTTCAAAAAAACCTCATGATTCTCTTGATTACACTCATCATCCAAGTGATTGTCTATTACACATTTTTATGCATATTTGTTTTCCTCTAAACTCATTTGGGAACTTCCGGAATCTTCCATAAAATAAAAAATTCACCATCGAAGCTCTCATTACCTACACCCTGAATACCCAATGTTAAACAGATGGATCTTGAATGATATTTTCTTTCCTAAAATTTCTTAAAAATCACCCTCGATGCCTTAGAATATCTCAACCCTAAACCCTCAATTCAAGTATTTAGGGTTTAGGGTTTAAGGTTTAACATATAGGATCATGGTTTAGGGCTCAGTGGCTTAGGGATTATGTTTTAGGGCTCAAGGTTTAGGGTTCATGGTTTAAGGTTTATGGCTTATGGTTTAGGGTTTAGGGTTTAGGGCTTAGGGGTAAGGGATGAATGTTTAAAGTTTAGGGTTAATGGTTTAGTGCTCAAGGTTAAGGCTTTAGGGTTTATGGTTTAGGGCCTAGGGTTTATGGTTTATGGTTTTAGGGATTAAGGTTAAGGTTTAGGTTTAGGGATCAGGGTTTAAGGTTTAGGGATTAGGGTTTAGGGTTTATGGTTTAGGGTTTGTGATTTAGGAATCAATGTTTAGGGTTTACGATTCACTTTAGGGTTTAGTGTTTAGTGTTTAGGGTTTAGGGTTTAGGGTTTAGGGATCGGGGTTAGGGGTTTAAGATTTAGGGTTCGGTGTTTAAGGTTTAGGTGTAGGATTTAGGGCTCAAGGTTTAAGGTTTAGGGTTTATGGTTTAATGTTTAGTGTTTATGGTTAAGGGTTTAGGGTTTTGTGCTCAAGGTTTAGGGTTTAGGGTTTTATACTCAAGGTTTAGGGTTTAAGTTTATGGTTTAGGACTTAGGGTTTAGGATTTAGGTTTTAGGTTTTAGGGTTTAGGGTTTAGGGTTTAGGGTTTAGGGTTTAGGTTTTAGGGTTTAGGTCTTAGGGTTCGTGGTTTAGGTGTCGTGGGTTTATGGTTTAGGGCTCAAAGTCAAGGTTTAGGGTTTAGAGTTTACGACTAAGGATTTAGGATTTAGGATTCAATGTTTAGTGTTTAGGGTTTATGGTTTATGATTTAGTATTTAGGGCTCATGGTTTAGGATTTAGGGTTTATGGTTTAAGCTTTAGGGCTTAGGGTTTAGGGCTTAAGGATTAAGTTTTAGGGTTTAGGGCTTAAGGATCATGATTTAGGGTTTAGGGTTTAAGTTTTAGGGCTCAAGGGTTTAGCGTTTAGGGTTTATGGTTTATGGTTTAGGGTTTACGGTATATTTTGGGAAATAATATAGTTATTTTTTTATGTTTTAAGGACTTTTAGAAGTGTTGGAGGTAATTTAGGAAGATTTAGGAAATGTTTTCTCATTCAAGGACAATCATGCTTAGCAACAAGTTTTCTAGGTGTAGGAAAAAAACACTCTAATGGTGAAATATGACTTCTCCTGATGATTTTGGGAGCTCCGTAAGGAGTTAGGAGGGAAAAAAATAGGCAATGGAAAGATATACAAATTATATACTTCAGTTTTATTGATGACTCGACTAGGAGGGAATGACAACCACAAGGAAACCTAGAGATTGTTTAAAATCCCTCTAGTCTACAATAGTGATTACAAAGTGAAAACTTCTCTTGATCTTCTGCACTACAATCATAGGAAAACCTCATATATTTCCTATAGGTCTCATGAGTGAGTTCATCTTTTGGAATATCAATATAAGGACCATATTTTCTAGTCTCATGCCTAGAACCATCATTGAGTCTACTTGTATGAATGCCTTGTTTATGAGAGGTGGGATGAGTATCTAAATGGATATGACATCTACCTTTTGCCTTACGAATGCATATTACACATCTCTTCCAAACCTGTTTCTCCCCACATATACTTTTATTCTTGAATGTCAATTTCTTCACACTATGAAATAAATTTCACATTTCTCATATTTCCATGTATGGTATTATGCAAGCTAGGATGACCCATCAGAAGATGGAAAAAATAACCACATACTCATATTCACATTCATGATTCACTTTTATACATGTTCATTTTCACAAGAACCTCTTCTTCCTTGAAAGTTCCTAGTTTGTCTCACTAACTCGGTAAGGATTACACATACTCTAAAAACTTCACATTTCTCATGATAGATATGGTCGTTGCCACATAGATGTTCAACATTGGAGTCCAAACTATAAAAAATGATCATTGTATTTTATCGAAGATAAAAATTCAAATGATATCAAGAATGTTTGAGGTAATTATTTGGGATCATCACAAATTGTCAAGGAAAGAAGCTATTTAATTAAATTTGGACATATATATGAGCCTTTAAAAACCATGGATTCTTTCAAAAGTACCCTTAAAAAGACAGGGGTAATCATCAAGCCTAGTGAAGGGTGTGATGTGATTTCCAAACAACTTGAAATTCATATAGATTTAAAGGTCATAACATGAATTTACAAATATCTTTATCGTTATAAATGGAAGCCAAGTAATGGCGTCTCCCGTATCCAAGGATCGAGGACTACTGGGGTATGTGGTAAGATTACACATTCAGGAATTGTCAAGTGTCTGAATCAGAATGTCACTGCATCTGGAGAAACATTTTCAAACATTGGAGAAATGCATCTTAGAAAATAAAATTGAACCTAAAAAATCCTCTCAAATTTCCAGATTTATACAAGCACTGGACATATCAAGCTCTCTTCTTCGAATGAAACCTTCATTCCTGATAGCTTGCAAGTGAAATAATTATTCAAAAGAGTGTCAAAATGATCAAATTTTCTTGGTATCCTAATCATCAGACCCAGAAATACCACTTGGACTTGTTATTGTCAATTTATAACATTCTTGGAGCTCCAAATATTTCACAAGCTATAGAATAAAAGGAGATAACTGTATTGGGTAACATTTCTTTGTAGTGAATTGTTTTTTGATATTTTACAAGTCTCTCCTTCAAAATATTATCGATAAAAGGATCAAATTGTGATGAATCTATTTGAATGTTCTTCCTACAAACTAGATGAACCCTTTTCATCCAAAACTCTCTGTCAATACTAATAAGAATGGGTAAGACACAAAACATTACAGTGAGTGAAATAGTTTCCATGTGATGGGAAATAGAAGATAGTTGTATTGGGTAACATTTCTTTGTGCAAGATTCCCGTTGGGAAGGGGTTGCTTAGAAAAGGGTTGTACCAAATTTTTCTTGGATATCTAGCATTTCCCTCCTTCAAAATTGTTGTACCAAATTACACACACACATAGGGATGGCCTGGTAAATGCTTGTGGGTTAATTTATCTCAGCTGATAAGGATTCTTATAAGATAAATATACCTAGAATTGGGTTATAAAACTTAGGAGTCTTCTTGAGTCACACCATTACAGAGAAAACTCTAATACCATTGTGGAGAACACCCTTTTGATCAATTTTATCCATGTGGAATTATAACTTGAAGGTGAATCACATGTTCCCGACCTCCATAATATATTGATCTCATTACTAAGCACTAAGTGTTTAGAAACACTCTTGGGAGGTATGTATTGATTGAGAGTATGAGATGATTACTAGCATCACCTTCGATGGCCTTGGATCAAAATGGATGCTCCCAAAATGTAAAGGATTATTCAAGATTTCCATTTCCTACTTGTTTTCCTCCTAAATCCTTATGGAGCTCCCAAAATCAGCCGAGAAATCAATGTTCACAATTTGACTACTCATTCCTTGCACCTGAAATCTTATTGTTGAACATACTATCCCTTAATGATCAAAACTTTCCTAAATATTCCTAAATTGCTTGCAACACCTTCAAAGATTTAAAATACCACCTTTAGATACTTAATACCTTTTCATAACACTCATAGAGGATGCACACAAGCTTCGAAATAAATTGGCTTTTTTAGGCTTGCCAATGAATTAGTCTTTTATTGCACTTCAATGAATGGAATAATGGACCTTTTACACCTTTTTGCAAACTTATACATGTTCACCCAATGCATTAGGAATACCTTCAAGGACAAGGTGATCATGACACAGAGTGTGGGTCTGAAAGTGATTATTGAATATTTGGGAGAAATATTTCACATTGTGGCTTGGTTTTCATGGTTTAAGTTTTACATTTTTGGGCTATCCTCTTACCCTTACTATTTTAAAAATTATCTATGAATGGTGTAATGCCCAATTTTTGATGCACTGAAACCACCTCAATTACCATTAATTAATTACGGAAAATTACGGGTAATTTTTTTAAAGGTCATGAAGGAAGGTAAACATTAGCGATTAAATAATTCCCGTTAAAAATATGAATCTTATTTATCCACCATGGTCCTTAATAAAATTTTGAATTATTCCCTAAGTTAAATTAATCTTATCCACCTAGGTAATTCATACCTAGGTCACATACTTAATTAATTTTTACGTTTACGCTTGCCCCCTTTTACGCCTTATTTCATTTTAATTAAGATAAATACCCCATGAGAAACTTTAATTCAATAACCAATTTAAATGTCATATATTTAAACAACATATTCAACCCCCATAGGTGGCCCCATTAGTTAAAGTCGCATTCACTTTATTTAAAAACTCATTCCCACAAAATACCACAACTTAAAATTTGTAGGATTTAATCAAAACCCTAGGATTGACTCATTTAAGGCCATTGGATTAAGATTGCCCTAAAAATCCTTATGTTACCTTTTTATTCCTTTCTATGCCCTAATCTCTTCATTTGTTCATTTGTGTTTTTTTGCAGTTCGGAGAATGGAGAAAGGAAGCCATGAAAGCTCCTATGGAAGTTTATTTTTAAAAAAACTTGGGTAAACTCACAACTTGGGTATATATTAAATAAATATCCCTATTTTTTGTATATACAAGTGGTATACTCATAATTTTAGGGTCTATTCATTTCTCCAAACATATACCCCCTTTATATGTATGAATCTTTCTCCTTTTTTTCTAAAAATATTATACTCATAGTAGCCGAGTATATACATTGTGTATATGCTATATACATACATATATTCATATATATATTTAAGTATATATATATATATATTTAAGTATATATATATATATATATATATATATATTTCATTTTATTAAAAAAATAAAATCAGTGGAATATATATACGGATATACATATATATCGATTTTTTAATACAACGAACATGAATACGACTACACAGCTTTTTTGTGGTTCGACCTCTTTGGGCCAAGTATTTTTTTTTAATTTTAATTTGGGTCACCCTCCCCACCCTACAATAATATTATATGTGTGGGGAGGGTGGACTCACGCATCCCCCACCCTACAATAATATTATATGTGTGAGGGAGGGTGGACCGCGTCTCCCCCTCCCCCTCTTACCTTTATTTATTTATTATAGTTTTAATATGGGGGGCTCGCCCACACTTAACACTTTAAAAAATATATGGGGTTGCACCGCCTCCCCTCCCCCCCTCCCCACTTATATGTTTTTTTAAAACTTTATTTTATTATCTATCTATCTATCTATTTATATTTATAATACATCAATCTATAATTAAATATATATTTATAATTATATCCATATTTCATTAAATATATATGTTGATAATTTATTTATATATATTACATTATATATATATATATATATATATATATATATATATATATATATATATATATATGTTCTTTATTGTATTTCAACAATATTAGGTCAAGTTTATTTGTTTAGTCAAATATAGGGGTAATGTAATTTATATAATTTTGTATATATTCATTTTTTTGTGAGATAGTTAGACTGATATCTTTTTCATTCAAACTAGATGCAAGTAAGGAAGTGAAATTATTTCTTTGATTTGATAAAGATTATTTAAATGCCTACATAGTTGAGCTACACTATTGAGAAAAGTGTAAAGAACCATAGTAAGAAAGTTCTACCATTTAACCAACACTAAAAGAGGAAAACAAGATTAAGAACTCAACCATGACAACCTTATTTTTTCTTTTAACATGTAAATGGAATATAACAAGATCAATTTAAAAGAACACCAAAACATATACTCCTTTGTAGATCCATTGCAAATAAGGATAATTTCCATTGATAAGTTAAATTCACAATTGATATAAATTTCAAGTTGAAGGAGATACAATAATCACAAGGATCAATATTCACATTCCTCTTTCCAACATTTCCACTTCTTAAATAAATAGTAAAATCAGATTTCCATAATACATTACAAGGATTACAAAATTTCCACTCTGATACAATAGGATAAACTTTACAAAAGAAGATCTTCTTGTCTTCTACATAATGTAACTCCTCCAAGCTTCAACTTTTCACTCTTTTATCTCATCAATTTCAAATCACAATACAAGGAAGGGGGAGTAGGCGATGATCTCCACCCAAACTTTATTCCAATTAGGAGGAGAATCCATCCTTCTTATTGGCCCCCGAGCCCCAACCATAGAACAATAGGGAATGTTTGCAACTTTGACAACTTCACAATTATAATGGCTTCCATAATAACACAAACACATACATATTTTCAACACTCATGCACTATATTTAACACTCAATCAATCTTTTGAGCAAGTTCAACAAGGGTAATTTTGCATTCTTTTCCAAAACAAACACATGAAAGATTCACATTTTCCTCACAATCACAAAGGATTAATAGTAAGCCAAAAGGATACAAGAATATGAATGGAGTATTCTACTTATTCCTTCCATGTGGGAAGAGGGTCCACCTGCTTGCGTATCTTTCCCTCCCCGGGTAAATCAAAACCCATCGCAAAGAAAATATGACGCAGGGGCCGCAAAACCCGACACAGGACAAACGCGGGTTTAAGCGGCGGAAAAGCATGGCAGAGAGGCAGCGAAGAAAACATGTATGCGGGCCTCCGAAACCCGACGCCAAGGAACATGTCGGGAGGTCGTCAAAACCCGACACAATGCAATTCGAGTTTCCATGGCACAAAAACAAGTCGCTTGCACGTCGAAGAAGCATGTCGGGAGCCCGCCAAATCCCGACACCAAAAGACATGTCGCAAGGGGTAGAAAACCCGACGCACAAGGAAATGCGGGTTTCGAGGTCGGGAAAACACATCGGGGATGCACGGGCAAAAGCATGTCGAGCACCCCTCCGGACCCGATGCGCATGCGGGTCATCTTCCGCCCCGACACAAAAGAAAGCTCGGAATCACGTGGGAAGCGGGTTTCGGGACAACGCAAGCATCGAACACATGCCGGGGCTTCTTCCAAACCCGATTCGAAGTACAGTCCGCCATAATGAGACGAGTTAGGTGCGGATGTGGAGGTGGTTGGAAGAAATTCCGAATTTCTCTTCTCCCTCATTTTTTCTCATATAAATGTAAGGAGAGGCTGTTTTAAAAAGGGTCGGACATTTTGTTTTGTGCCTCCTCCCTTCTTCTCCTTGGCAGGTGGATTTGTGGAGCAAAGAACCTCCCATTTGAAACTGTAATGCACCTTTGCCTCTGGGCATTTTTTTTTTGGCAGTGTATTGTATCAACCTTCAGAGCAAATAAATGCATGACTGTGGATGTTTCTCAACCCTCTATGTGTTTCATTTGCATCCTCCCCGATCTTTCACTGTGAATATGTTTATCTGTGCATGATATTGCATTGCATTTCTGTGGTCTGTGTTTAATTGGCAAAACATATGTTCTTCATTCCTCGGTGCATCACCTCCTTAGCTTAGGTTTATTTTTCATGCATTTCTCTCTCCCTGTCTCCTTGGTAGTTAGATTAGGTTTTTGGGGTAAACCTCTGCGTTTATTGGTGCATCCGAACAGGAGGAATAGGAGCCGGCCTTCATCCGGAGAGCTTTTCCGATTTCGCGAGGTCCCACACTTGGGAAAAGCTCCATGTTGTGCAATCGCACTGGGAGTCTCAAACGATCGCGTTGCGGAGTCCCAGGGGTGCTGTGATTCGACACCAACAGTTTTGGCACGCTGGTGGGACATCACAGAAGTTCGAGTTTCATCTTTCGTGAGGTGTCTCATTATCAACAACAAATTTTAAGCCACCGTGTGCCGACACCAACAGCTTTGGCATGATCTTGGTGGGACCAAGAGGTCATTCCATCAAAATTTGAAGGAGTTTTCATGAAATTTTCACTAAAAATTTGCAAGTTTTTATAAATTTTGATTTTGTACCTCTTAACTTTGAACTCAAAATCAATTTTCAAGGGCTTAACTTGCTTAAAACGAGTCAAAATTTCACCATTGGTAGATCCTGAGGTAATCTTCAAAAGGGTATCTTTAGTTTTTGATATTTTGATTTTCAAAATTTCGGGTTTTTGTGATTTCGGGTTTTGGGATCCGAGAACATCAAAGCGAATTGGATTTTGGGGATGCATTACATGGTCCTATTCCCGACAAAGAAAGAAAATCAGGTTTTGAGGGGTGTCGGACATGTTCCAAGTTCCGACACATAGCAATTCAGATTTTGGGGATGCATTACATGGTCCTATTCCCGACAAAGAAAATTGTTTTGAGGGTGTCGGACATGTTCCAAGTTCCGACACACATAGCAATTCGGGTTTTGTGAGTTGCATGACTTGCATGACCCGAGTTCAACTAAAGATTGCATTCCTCCGGGTATTTCAAATTTTAAATTTCGATTTCGATATTGTCAAGTTTGGTGTGTAACTTGGCAACATCCAGCCTTTTAGAGGCATTTTCAAAAAACACATCTGGCGACTCCATCTGATCAAAGAACCCATTTCTCCGAGTTTTAGACCCGTTTCCATTCATTTCCATCCATCTTTCCTTCCATCTCTTTCATTCTTTTCCATTCCATGAAGTTGTGCAACCATGACTTCATTTCCATCATGGAATTCACATTTCCAACAACAACAGTATATCACACCTCCAACACGTTTTGCAAATCCTCCAAATCAACATTTTGAACAAGTTCAAGATCAGCATACATACCCATACGAGCAGCAATGCCAAAATCAGTTTGGCTATGGAGCTTTCCAAGAGCAAGAGTATGCATATAATGAAGACCATCAGATGCAAGATGCTGGTCTGTTGGAGAAAATCCAAAAGATGGAGGTAAACATGGTGCAGTCCAGGGCTCAAGCACAAATGAAAGCATTTGGAATCGGTTGTGGAGCACCCTGTCCATGGGTGGGACCTTTTCCAAGGCATTACAGCCCTCAAGAGAAGCTGGACTTCATGATTGCAACACTGCCATTGCTTACAAGGTGGATTGAAGGAATAGAGGTATATGAGAGAAGTATTCAGCAACCTTGTCAACAGGTAAGCACACCATCTCATGCCTTTCTGTTTCCTCTTTCCCAATCTGTTTCATTCCAGCAGTGTCAAGTTTCAAACCCTCCATCTGCTGTCCCAAATGTTGAATCCATGTCTCCACCTCTCAGTCTTCCATCTCATCTCGATTCTTCTTTCCTTTTCCCTTCCAAACAGTCATCCCCTCCACAAGAGCTAACAGAAACACCCCCTCCTCCAAAGAAACAAGAGGTTTCACTACCTCCACCACCACAAAAAATTGTAAAATCGGTTGAGTTTCAACCCATTCCTCCTTTTGCATTCCCAATTCCATGTGGGGAAGAAGAAATTGAAAAAATCAGTCATCAAGGACAGCAAGAGGAAGAGCCAGGAAAAGAAGAAATGATTAAGAGCTTAGTAAGTTTGGCTCTTAAATTTGGAATTGAGAAGATCCCTCTGCTGGTAAAGCCTACGGAAGAGGCTAAGGTAGAAACCATGGTGGCCAGGACTGATTTTGTTGCGGCAGAAGAAGAGCAAAACGAAGGAGCAGATCAGCAATCCGCTTGCTCAGAATGTAGTGTCCATGTTGACACTCTATTTGAAGGGAATGCTGATCTAATTCAAGTTGCACAATCAGCCATAGAGGAAGAAAACTCTGAAGGAGATCTTGCAGCCCCAACTTGTCCTCTAGGGCAGCAGACTGAAGAGTTTGACTTGACAAACTTCGTGCTAGAGGAAGAGTTATATCAAGAGCAAGATTGCCTTCAAGTAGTAGAGGCGGGAGAAGCTGCTCCAAAGGCAAAAGAAGAGGAGCACATCCTAGTTGTGGAGGAGAAAAGTGCAGATCCAAGGGGTTTGAGCACAAAGCAGGCTACAGGAGAACCTTCAGTTCTTCTTTCTACTTCACCTCTCCCGAGTTCTAGTGATGAAAAGGAGTTTGATCTCTCAAACTCGATGTCGGAGAGTGAAAGAAACCATGGTGGTCAAGTTACGAGATCAAGAAGACACCATGGAGGAAGTTGAGCATTTGCATCAGGGACAACAATGAAGTAGTTTATCTGTCATATTTGGAGGATTGTTTTGATGGAGAAGAACCGGTTGAGTTTCCACCATTCTCTCTTCCATCATCCACATTCCAAACACTTGAGTCTGCTGTCATGAAGGAGAACATTCATTTGTAGCAGCAGCACTTATGCATCTTATAGCGAGCTCTTTGGAACCAAGATTGGAATGTTTTAATCTTTCATGTTCTTCATTGAAGGAAGAGAAAGGACAGAAGGATTTCACCATTTCTTCCACATCATCCATTCAAGAGGGTCTACAAGAAGACTCCATTCTTGGGGTTGAAAATCGAGATATGGGCATATCAAACGGATCGGACCTTGCCCGAATCGGTATTTGGCTTCATTAGAGCCAAAGGAGAAGCCTGACCAGTCATGCTTGCTTCTAAGCATGAGGGTGAACTACAAAGTACCAAGGATCAGCTGCCATACCTCTCCAATCCAAATGCAGAGCAACTAAAAGAGGTATTGGATTTGTTTTCAGTTGACACCTTGATGATTTGGGTAGAAGACCAGACTTCTTGTTGATTTTCCACTCATCCTAACAGCCATGATCAGCTCCAAATCATTTGCATGGCTGCCAATTTTGAAGAAAGGAAGCTATTTTGCACAACCAGTTGCAGGGTTTGTTTAGCTTGCCTTTGCTTCCAGTTAGAATAGAGTAGGTAGGTTTGCTTTCAGTAGAAGAAGTGCTCATGCACACTCTGCATGTTCCATTTGGAGCATGTATGATTTTCATTTTGTACATAGTTTTTGTGTTGCTGGTTTTGCTCTGCGCACGTTCATTTCGGTGGCATTTTGGTGAGAACAACTCTAAGTTCAATGGGTCTCAAGTGACTCGAAGGGAGTTTTCAAAGTTCGATCGGTTTTGTGGATTTCTCTCATGACTCCATGCCCAATGGATTGCTAAAGGCCATCGATCTTCTACCTGGCGAGGCGAGTAACCCCGTTGAGTCGCCAAATTGTTGCGTATCTTTCCCTCCCGGTAAATCAAAACCCGTTGCAAAGAAAATATGACGCGAGGGCCGAAAAACCCGACACATCGGACAAATGCGGGTTTAAGCGGCGGAAAAGCATGGCAGAGAGGCGAGAGAAAACATGTATGCGGGCCTCCTAACTCCTCAAACCCGACGCCAAGGAACATGTCGGGAGGTCGTCAAAAGGCCCGACACAATGCAATTCGGGTTTCCAGTGGTGGAGCAAAAACAAGTCGGGTTTGCATGTCGAAGAAGCATGTCGGGAGCCCGCCAAAGCCCGACACTAAAAGACATGTCGCAAGGGGTAGAAAACCCGACGCACAAGGAAATGCGGGTTTCGAGGTCGGGAAAACACATCGGGATGCACAAAAAGCATGTCGAGCACCCCTCCGGACCCGATGCGCATGCGGGTTCATCTTCCGCCCCGACACAAAAGAAAGCTCGGAATCACGTGGGAAGCGGGTTTCGGGACAACGCAAGCATCGAACACATGTCGGGGCTTCTTCCAAACCCGATTCGAAGTACAGTCCGCCATAATGAGACGAGTTAGGTGCGGATGTGGAGGTGGTTGGAAGAAATTCCGAATTTCTCTTCTCCCTCATTTTTTCTCATATAAATGTAAGGAGAGGCTGTTTTAAAAAGGGTTGGACATTTTTGTTTTGTGCCTCCTCCCTTCTTCTCCCTGGCAGGTGGATTTGTGGAGCAAAGGACCTTCCCATTTGAAATTGTAATGCACCTTTGCCTCTAGGCATTTTTTGCAGTGTATTGTATCAGACCTTCGAGCAAATAAATGCATGATACGTGGATGTTTCTCAACCCTCTATGTGTTTCATTTGCATCCTCCCGATCTTTCACCGTGTGAATATGTTTATCTCATGCATGATATTGCATTGCATTTTATTAGTTTGTGTTTAATTGGAAAACATATGTTCTTCATTCCTCGGTGCATCACCTCCTTAGCTTAGGTTTATTTTTCATGCATTTCTCTCTCCCTGTCTCCTTGGTAGTTAGATTAGGTTTTTTTGGGTAAACCTCTGCGTTTTATTGGTGCATCTGAACAGAGGAATAGGAGCCGGCCTTCATCCGGAGAGCTTTTCCGATTTCGCGTGGTCCCACATGGGAAAAGCTCCATGTTGTGCAATCACACCGGAGTCTCAAACGATCGCGTTCATGAGTCTCAGGTGCTTTTGATTCGACACCAACCGCAGTTTTGGCACTCCTGGTGTGGGACATCACGTTGTTCGAGTTTCATCTTTCGAGAGGTGTCTCATTATCAACAAAGAAGTTTTAAGCCACCGTGTCAGAGATTAGGTTTTGGGTACCAACATGCTGATTTTATGCACGCCGGTGGGACTAAGAGGTCATTCCAGCAAATTTGAAGGAGTTTTCATGAAATTTGCACTAAAAATTTGCAAGTTTTTACAAATTTCGGATTTTGCACATCCTAGCTTTTCCGAACTCACGAAATCAATTTTCAAGGGCTTAACTTGCTTAAAACGAGTCAAAATTTCACCATTAGTAGATCCGATCAATCAATCTTCAAAAGGGTATCTTTAGTTTTTTTGATATTTTGATTTTCAAAATTTCGGGTTTTTGTGATTTTGGGTTTTCGGGTTCCAAGAACATCAAAACAGCAATTCGGATTTTGGGGATGCATTACATGGTCCTATTCCCGACAAAGAAGAAAATCGGGTTTTGAGGGGTGTCGGACATGTTCCAAGTTCCGACACATAGCAATTCAGATTTTGGGGATGCATTACATGGTCCTATTCATGCATTGAAAAAAATCGGGTTTGAGGGGTGTCGAGACATGTTCCAAGTTCCGACACATAGCAATTCGGGTTTTGTGAGTCCACATCGCATGACATGAGTTCCGAATCAAGATTGCATTCCTCCTGGGTATTTCAAATTTTAAATCTCGATTTCGATATTGTCAAGTTTGGTGTGTAACTTGGCAACATCCAGCCTTTTAGAGGCATATTCAAAAACACATCTGGCGACTCCATCTGATCAGCAACCCATTTCTCTGAGTTGCAGACCCGTTTCCATTCATTTCCATCCATCTTTCCTTCCATCTCTTTCATTCTTTTCCATTCCATGAAGTTGTGCAACCATGACTTCATTTCCATCATGGAATTCACATTTCCAACAACAGCAGTATATCACACCTCCAACACGTTTTACAAATCCTCCAAATCAACATTTTGAACAAGTTCAAGATCAGCATACATACCCATACGAGCAGCAATGCCAAAATCAGTTTGGCTATGGAGCTTTCCAAGAGCAAGAGTATGCATATAATGAAGACCATCAGATGCAAGATGCTGGTCTGATTGGAGAAAATCCAAAAGATGGAGGTAAACATGGTGCATCCAGTGGGCTCAAGCACAAATGAAAGCATTTGGAATTGGTTGTGGAGCACCACTGTCCATGGGTGGGACCTTTTCCAAGGCATTACACCCTCAAGAGAAGCTTGACTTCATGATTGCAACACTCGCCATTGCTTACAAGGTGGATCAAGGAATAGAGGTATATGAGAGAAGTATTCAAAACCTTGTCACAACAGTAAGCACACCATCTCATGCCTTTCTGTTTCCTCTTTCCCAATCTGTTTCATTCAGCAAGTTGTCAAGTTTCAAACCCTCCATCTGCTGTCCCAAATGTTGAATCCATGTCTCCACCTCTCAGTCTTCCATCTCATCTCGATTCTTCTTTCCTTTTCCCTTCCAAACAGTCATCCCCTCCACAAGAGCTAACAGAAACACCCCCTCCTCCAAAGAAACAAGAGGTTTCACTGCCTCCACCACCACAAAAAATTGTAAAATCGGTTGAGTTTCAACCCATTCCTCCTTTTGCATTCCCAATTCCATGTGGGGAAGAAGAAATTGAAAAAATCAGTCATCAAGGACAGCAAGAGGAAGAGCCAAAAAGAAGAAATGATTAAGAGCTTAGTAAGTTTGGCTCTTAAATTTGGAATTGAGAAGATCCTCTCTGTGGTAAAGCCTACGGAAGAGGCTAAGGTAGAAACCATGGTGGCAGGACTGATTTTGTCGGCGTAAGAAGAGCAAAACGAAGGAGCAAATCAGCAATCCGCTTGCTCGTAATGTAGTGTCCATGTTGACACTTTTTGTGGGAATGCTGATCTAATTCAAGTTGCACAATCAGCCATAGAGGAAGAAAACTCAAGGAGATCTTGCAGCCCCAACTTGTCCTCTAGAGCAGCAGACTGAAGAGTTTGACTTGACAAACTTCATGCTGGAGGAAGAGTTATATCAAGAGCAAGATTGCCTTCAAGTAGTAGAGGAGGGAGAAGCTGCTCCAAAGGCAAAAGAAGAGGAGCACATCCTAGTTGTGGAGGAGAAAAGTGCAGATCCAAGGGCTTTGAGCACAAAGCAAAGCACAGGAGAACCTTCGCTTCTTCTTTCTACTTCACCTCTCCCGAGTTCTAGTGCCGAAAGGAGTTTGATCTCTCAAACTCAATGTCGAGAGTGAAAGAAACCATGGTGGTCAAGTGCAGATCAAGAAGACACCATGGAGGAAGTAGAGCATTTGCAAAGCAGGAAAACAATGAAGTAGTTTATCTGTCATATTTGGAGGATTGTTTTGATGGAGAAGAACCATTTGAGTTTCCACCATTCTCTCTTCCATCATCCACATTCCAAACACTTGAGTCTCACGCTGTCATGAAGGAGAACATTCATTTGCAGCAGCCTGCATCTTATAGCAGCTTCTTTTGAATCAAGATTGGAATGTTTTAATCTTTCATGTTCTTCATTGAAGGAAGAGAAAGGACAATGGATTTCACCATTTCTTCCACATCATCCATTCAAGAGGGTCTATAGAAGACTCCATTCTTGGGGTTGAAAATCAGAGATATGGGCATATCAAACGGATCGACCTTGCCCAATCGGGTATTTGGCTTCATTGAGCCAAAGGAGAAGCCACAACCACATGCTTGCTTCTAAGCATGAGGGTGAACTACAAAGTACCAAGGATCAGCTGCCATACCTCTCCAATCCAAATGCGTAGCAACTAAAAGAGGTATTGGATTTGTTTTCATTGACACCTTGATGATTTGGGTAGAAGACCAAACTTCTTGTTGATTTTCCACTCATCCTAACAGCCATGATCAGCTCCAAATCATTTGCATGGCTGCCAATTTTGAAGAAAGGAAGCTATTTTGCACAACCAAATAGCAGGGTTTGTTTAGCTTGCCTTTGCTTCCAGCTAGAATAGAGAGTAGGTAGGTTTGCTTTCAGCAGAAGAAGTGCTCATGCACACTCTGCATGTTCCATTTGGAGCATGTATGATTTTCAGTTTTGTACATAGTTTTTGGTGTGCTGGTTTTGCTCGCACAGCTTCATTTCGGTGGCATTTTGGTGAGAACAACTCTAAGTTCAATGGGTCTCAAGTGACTCGAGGGAGTTTTCAAAGTTTAGATCAGTTTTCGTGGTTTCTCATGACTCCATGCCCAATGGATTGCTAAAAGGCCACCGATCTTCTACTGACCCCGCAGTGTAACCCCGTTGAGTCACCAAATTGTTGCGTATCTTTCCCTCCTGGTGTAAATCAAAACCCGTTGCAAAAAAATATGGCGTTTTAGGGCCGCAAAACCCGACAAGGACAAATGCGGGTTTAAGCGGCGGAAAAGCATGGCAGAGAGGCAGCGAAGAAAACATGTATGCGGGCCTCCGAAACCCGACGCCAAAGAACATGTCGGGAGGTCGTCGAAACCCGACACAATGCAATTCGGGTTTCCATGGCGCAAAAGCAAGTCGGGTTTGCACGTCGAAGAAGCATGTCGGGAGCCCGCCAAAGCCCGACACCAAAAGACATGTCGCAAGGGGTAGAAAACCCGACGCACAAGGAAATGCGGGTTTCGAGGTCGGGAAACACATCATACGGGATGCACGGGCAAAAGCATGTCGAGCACCCTCCGGACCCGATGCGCATGCGGTTCATCTTCCGCCCGACACAAAAGAAAACTCGGAATCACGTGGAAGCGGGTTTCGGGACAACGCAAGCATCGAACACATGCCGGGCTTCTTCCAAACCCGATTCGGTACAAAATTCCGCCATAATGAGACGAGTTAGGTGCGGATGTGGAGGTGGTTGGAAGAAATTCCGAATTTCTCTTCTCCCTCATTTTTTCTCATATAAATGTAAGGAGAGGCTGTTTTAAAAGAGTTCGGACATTTTGTTTTGTGCCTCCTCCCTTCTTCTCCCCTGGTAGGTGGATTTGTGGAGCAAAGAACCTCCCATTTGAAATTGTAATGCACCTTTGCCTCTCGGGCATTTTTTTTGGGTTTCTGATGTATTGTATCAACCTTCTGAGCAAATAAATGCATGACTGTGGATGTTTTCTCAACCCTCTATGTGTTTCATTTTGCATCCTCCCGATCTTTCACCGTGAATATGTTTATCTCATGGCATGATATCTTTGCATTGCATTTTATGTGGTCTGTGTTTATTGGCAAAACATATGTTCTTCATTCCTGGTGCATCACCTCCTTAGCTTAGGTTTATTTTTCATGCATTTCTCTCTCCTTGTCTCCTTGGTAGTTAGATTAGGTTTTTTGGGGTAAACCTCTGCGCTTTTATTGGTGCATCCGAACAGAGGAATAGGAGCCGGCCTTCATCCGAGAGATTTTCCGATTTCGCAGGTCCCACACTGGGAAAAGCTCCATGTTGTGCAATCGCACCGGGAGTCTCAAACGATCGCGTTGCGAGTCCCAGTGCTTTGTGATTTGACACTGATCAGCATTTGGCACGGACTGGTGGGACATCAAGGTTAGAGTTTCATCTTATAGAGGTGTCTCATTATCAACAAAGAAATTTTAAGTCACCGTGTGCTGACACCACTATTTTTGGCACGCCGGTGGGACCAAGAGGTCATTCCATCAAAATTTGAAGGAGTTTTCATGAAATTTGCACTAAAATTTGCAATTTTTACAAATTTCGATTTGCACATCCTAAATTTGAACTCCGAAATCAATTTTCAAGGGTTTAACTTGCTTAAAACGAGTCAAAATTTCACCAAATTGGTAGATCCGAGGTAATCTTCAAAAGGGTATCTTTAGTTTTTGAGATTTTTATTTTCAAAATTTCAGTTTTTTGTGATTTTGGGTTTTGGGTTCCAAGAACATCAAAGCAAAGAATTCGGATTTTGGGGATGCATTACATGGTCCTATTCCCGACAAAGAAAAGAAAATCGGGTTTTGAGGGTGTCGACATGTTCCAAGTTCCGACACATAGCAATTCAGATTTTGGGATGCATTACATGGTCCATGACAAAGAAAATCGGGTTTTGAGGGGTGTCGGACATGTTCCAAGTTCCGACACATAGCAATTCGGGTTTTGTGAGTCCACAATGCATGACATGACATTCAGTTCCGAAGATTGCATTCCTCCGGGTCTTTCAAATTTTAAATCTCGATTTCGATATTGTCAAGTTTGGTGTGTAACTTGGCAACATCCAGCCTTTTAGAGGCATTTTCAAAAACACATCCGCGACTCCATCCGATCAAAGCAACCCATTTCTCCGAGTTGCAGACCCATTTCCATTCATTTCCATCCATCTTTCCTTCCATCTCTTTCATTCTTTTCCATTCCATGAAGTTGTGCAACCATGACTTCATTTCCATCATGGAATTCACATTTCCAACAACAGCAGTATATCACACCTCCAACACGTTTTACAAATCCTCCAAATCAACATTTTGAACAAGTTCAAGATCAGCATACATACCCATACGAGCAGCAATGCCAAAATCAGTTTGGCTATGGAGCTTTCCAAGAGCAAGAGTATGCATATAATGAAGACCATCAGATGCAAGATGCTGGTCTGTTGGAGAAAATCCAAAAGATGGAGGTAAACATGGTGCAGTCCAGGGCTCAAGCACAAATGAAAGCATTTGGAATCGGTTGTGGAGCACCCTGTCCATGGGTGGGACCTTTTCCAAGGCATTACAGCCCTCAAGAGAAGCTGGACTTCATGATTGCAACACTGCCATTGCTTACAAGGTGGATCAAGGAATAGAGGTATATGAGAGAAGTATTCAAAGAACCTTGTCAACAGGTAAGCACACCATCTCATGCCTTTCTGTTTCCTCTTTCCCAATCTGTTTCATTCAGCAGTGTCAAGTTTCAAACCCTCCATCTGCTGTCCCAAATGTTGAATCCATGTCTCCACCTCTCAGTCTTCCATCTCATCTCGATTCTTCTTTCCTTTTCCCTTCCAAACATATCATTCCCTCCACAAGAGCTAACAGAAACACCCCCTCCTCCAAAGAAACAAGAGGTTTCACTGCCTCCACCACCACAAAAATTGTAAAATCGGTTGAGTTTCAACCCATTCCTCCTTTTGCATTCCCAATTCCATGTGGGGAAGAAGAAATTGAAAAAATCAGTCATCAAGGACAGCAAGAGGAAGAGCCAGAAAAGAAGAAATGATTAAGAGCTTAGTAAGTTTGGCTCTTAAATTTGGAATTGAGAAGATCCTCTCTGCTGCAGTAAAGCCTACTAAGAGGCTAAGGTAGAAACCATGGTGGCCGGGACTGATTTTGTTGCATGCGTAAGAAGAGAGAAAACGAAGGAGCAAATCAGCAATCCGCTTGCTCAAGAATGTAGTGTCCATGTTGACACTCTATTTGAAGGGAATGCTGATCTAATTCAAGTTGCACAATCAGCCATAGAGGAAGAAAACTCTGAAGGAGATCTTGCAGCCCCAACTTGTCCTCTAGGGCAGCAGACTGAAGAGTTTGACTTGACAAACTTCGTGCTAGAGGAAGATTTATATCAAGAGCAAGATTGCCTTCAAGTAGTAGAGGCGGGAGAAGCTGCTCCAAAGGCAAAAGAAGAGGAGCACATCCTAGTTGTGGAGGAGAAAAGTGCAGATCCAAGGGGTTTGAGCACAAAGCAGGCTACAGGAGAACCTTCAGTTCTTCTTTCTACTTCACCTCTCCCGAGTTCTAGTGCCGAAAAGGAGTTTGATCTCTCAAACTCGATGTCGGAGAGTGAAAGAAACCATGGTGGTCAAGTTACAGATCAAGAAGACACCATGGAGGAAGTAGAGCATTTGCAGCAGGACAACAACGAAGTAGTTTATCTGTCAGATTTGGAGGATTGTTTTGATGGAGAAGAACCGGTTGAGTTTCCACCATTCTCTCTTCCATCATCCACATTCCAAACACTTGAGTCTGCTGTCATGAAGGAGAACATTCATTTGCAGCAGCCTGCATCTTATGGCAGTTCTTTGGAACCAAGATTGGAATGTTTTAATCTTTCATGTTCTTCATCGAAGGAAGAGAAAGGACAGAAGGATTTCACCATTTCTTCCACATCATCCATTCAAGAGGGTCTACAAGAAGACTCCATTCTTGGGGTTGAAAATCAGAGATATGGGCATATCGAACGGATCAGACCTTGCCCAATCAGGTATTTGGCTTCATTAGAGCCAAAGGAGAAGCCACAACCAGTCATGCTTGCTTCTAAGCATGAGGGTGAACTACAAAGTACCAAGGATCAGCTGCCATACCTCTCCAATCCAAATGCAGAGCAACTAAAAGAGGTATTGGATTTGTTTTCAGTTGACACCTTGATGATTTGGGTAGAAGACCAGCTTCTTGTTGATTTTCCACTCATCCAAACAGCCATGATCAGCTCCAAATCATTTGCATGGCTGCCAATTTTGAAGAAAGGAAGCTATTTTGCACAACCAAATTAGTAGGTTTGTTTAGCTTGCCTTTGCTTCCAGCTAGAATAGAGTAGGTAGGTTTGCTTTCGGTAGAGAAGAAGTGCTCGTGCACACTCGCATGTTCCATTTGGGAGCATGTATGATTTTCGAGTTTGTACATAGTTTTTGTGTTGCTGGTTTTGCTCAGATAGCTCATTTCGGTGGCATTTTGGTGAGAACAACTCTAAGTTCAATGGGTCTCAAGTGACTCAGAAGGGAGTTTTCAAAGTTCAGATCGGTTTTCAGGGATTTCTCATGACTCCATGCCCAATGGATTGCTAAAAGGCCACTGATCTTCTACCTAGCAGGCAGGTAACCCCGTTGAGTCGCCAAATTGTTGCGTATCTTTCCCTCCCCGGGTAAATCAAAACCCGTCGCAAAGAAAATATGACGCAGGGGCCGCAAAACCCGACACAGGACAAACGCGGGTTTAAGCGGCGGAAAAGCATGGCAGAGAGGCAGCGAAGAAAACATGTATGCGGGCCTCCGAAACCCGACGCCAAGGAACATGTCGGGAGGTCGTCAAAACCCGACACAATGCAATTCGGGTTTCCATGGCGCAAAAACAAGTCGGGTTTGCACGTCGAAGAAGCATGTCGGGAGCCCGCCAAAGCCCGACACCAAAAGACATGTCGCAAGGGGTAGAAAACCCGACGCACAAGGAAATGCGGGTTTCAGGTCGGGAAAACACATCGGGGATGCACGGGCAAAAGCATGTCGAGCACCCTCCGGACCCGATGCGCATGCGGTTCATCTTCCGCCAAACAAAGAAGAAAGCTCGGAATCACGTGGGAAGCGGGTTTCGGACAATGCAAGCATCGAACACATGCCGGGGCTTCTTCCAAACCCGATTCGGCAAGTACACCCATAATGAGACGAGTTAGGTGCGGATGTGGAGGTGGTTGGAAGAAATTCAATTTCTCTTCTCCCTCATTTTTCTCATATAAATGTAAGGAGAGGCTGTTTTAAAAGGGTCGGACATTTTGTTTTGTGCCTCCTCCTTCTTCTCCTCCGGCGGTGGATTTGTGGAGCAAAGAACCTCCCATTTTAAACTGTAATGCACCTTTGCCTCTCGGGCATTTTTTTTTGCATTGTATCATCAACCTTCGAGCAAATAAATGCATGACTGTGGATGTTTCTCAACCCTCTATGTGTTTCATTTTGCATCCTCCTCGATCTTTCACCGTGAATATGTTTATCTCGTGCATGATATTGAATTGCATTTCGTGGTCTTGTGTTTTTAATTGGCAAAACATATGTTCTTCATTCCTCGCATCACCTCCTTAGCTTAGGTTTATTTTTCATGAATTTCTCTCTCCCCTGTCTCCTCGTAGTTAGATTAGGTTTTGGGGTAAACCTCTGCGTTTTATTGGTGCATCCGAACAGAGGAATAGGAGCCGCCTTCATCCGGAGAGCTTTTCCGATTTCACGAGGTCCCACACTGGGAAAAGCTCCATGTTGTGCAATCGCACCGGGAGTCTCAAATGATCGCGTTGCGAGTCCTGGGGTGCTTGTGATTCGACACCAACACCACCCAATACCTCTAAAGTGCACTATCAAAATCACACACAACACCTTATTTCTCCCTATTCAAATGCAAGAATAACATAGAAACCTTTTTCCTCCACATAGGTGGAGCACCTCTCCCACACTCCCTCCACATTTTCCTCACTAACTACCTTTTTCCTCCATAAAATAACTTCATTTCCTTCTCCCACACCACTCTTAAAGTAAAGCTACCCATCCCAACATAATACATTCACAACACACAAAATATACACTCAAACAATCACATATTTCTCAATCAAAACATATACAATAATAAATCAAAGGGGTAAGACCCTAAATTTCCATTGCAATCTTCCAATCTTCACACCACAAGCTTCAATCCAAGCAAAATCCCCCAAAAACAACTCCCCAAAAGCTCCAAGCAAGAGCCAAATCCAAAATTCCAAAAATACAAGAGTAGGAATAAGAACAAGTAACCTCAAATACTCGAATTTAACTTCAATAAATAGAAAAGGAGGTGAGGATGATGGGGTGGCTCCATGTAGGATGCCACTTCATCTTTCCTCAATTCCAACTCAACAAGTCAACACACAAATACCAATGCTAATAAATGAGTAAGTAAGGCTATGACATGCACAAGTATACACTCCAATATGCACTCCATACTTCCAAGGACATATTAAATGAGGTAAGTTAAAAAAGTGACTTTATTTACTCATTTTCACCCAACATATGCATTATGAAGGCTAAAATTGACTCCATACTTCATAAGTATGGTTGGTGGGTGAGTTTGAGAGGTAAGGGACAAGGTTAACTTGTCCCACAAGTATTAAAAAGTGGCCACTAAGTCAAAATTCGAGATAGGGAAAGGAGGAAGAGTACACACTTCAAAATGCAATTAAATCTATTCAATCATCAAGCACAATTTGTCACATCTTCATTTTAGTTTACTAATTAAGTTAAATTAACTAATTAAAAACATATCAACAAGTACTAATAAAGTGAATAGAGTTTACAAATAATGAGATACATGCACCACAAAATAAATACCCAAAATTAAAAGAGAGAAACATCACAACCCATGGCCACACACATGAGGTCACCCCATGGGAAACCTCCTAACCAAGAATAAAAATTAAACAACACAAACATAGAACACAAGTTGTCAAATTGGCCTTGTTGCAAACACCCAAAATTATTCTAGGGTTGGTCCCCTAGCCCCTTCTCGGTGTATAGTGATATCATTTCTTGGAATCATAAATGACAATACCTCTTCGTCCTCAAGGCTGAATTAATAACATCGAGAAATAACACATACATATTGATCAATAATCATCATCAAAATTAAGCAATTCTATCAACTGTCTAAAATTTCTAATTAATTTGATTCTACCATTTTACTAACATCAATGAGATCACAAGACTATTCCGAACATCCAAACATAGGCAATGCATCATGAATATAATGTGTCAATATAAAATCATAACAATGAAAATCAACATGTATAAAACTATCCACCAATGTCAGCTAGCATATCATAATCCAAAACATGAATCACAACATATCGATAATCCAAATGTCTATATAGTTTATCACCTACTAATCAAAATATAATAATCATAATGTCAATGTCTCTAATCCACAATAATAAAAATCATAGTAAAATAAGTTTCAAAGAAGAGTGTGCATTACATCCTCCTCCCCTTAGATTTGAATTCCTTATGGAAGTCACAAAAAGAGGTAGGGAAACAAAGCATACAAACCTTCGAATAATCTCCACGAGGTTAACCAAGTTATAACACAAAACATTTAAATAAGAAATTGTCGATGGAATCCCAATGAATGACAACTAAGGTCCAAGAAGAATAGGAAAATTCATGTACACAAGGTGTCCACATAGCCACACATGGATACAAAACATGATAAAAAGGAAGATAAGACTTCCACTTGGGTTGAATTACACTTCAATGTTCATTATTTTAGACAAGATTAACAACTACCAATCATGACCTTCAATTTTTCATGAAAACCACACCTTCTTATAGGACCAACCAATTCAAGGCCACACAAAACGAGGCTTAACAACAAGGAAGACACCTAATTTTAACAAAGTGTTTACAATGATGAAGACTATTCATTAGAATTACTTAATATAATATCGAAGATCTCACTTAACTTTTGATGGTGATACTAAGCATACTCTTGGCCACAAGGTTTTCATAACTTGAATTTTGTACCCAAATATCAAACACACAATCAATAATCATGATTTAAAAACCTAATTGATAGGGCATCGTATCCCATACTATCATATCAACACAAGAGATACCATTCACTCTATATAACAAATGAATTTTATTAATTTTAGACCCGCCCTATCTCAAAATAATATTAAAACAAACACAACTTAATATTATAACACATAGGAACACTCAAGAAAGCTAGGAGAAAATAGGCAACAAGAGAGGTCCAACTAACAATTTCCGAGAGCATCACTCCAAACATTCTTTTTGAAACTTATGAAAATCACCCGCATCTTTCTCTTCCCAAAGGAAAAGGGGGACAACATCATGGTTCCCCAAAAGGAAGGAGGATTCCAAAATTCCTCCATATCCTTAACATATGTTTCCTAAGCTTTCCAATAAGCCTAGGTCACCAATGACCTATTCCAAACACAAAAAGGTTCCCTTCTTAAAACTAGGGATATAGGCTCACTCTTAAAAGACCACGAATCAAACACCTATCGAGCTAGGAGGCAAACAGGGTATGACGGCTTGAAAGGCTCCAACAAGGGAAAATTTCACACATTAATGTTCAAGGGAGTAATTCACGGCTATAAGACATCACTAACAAATAGGTACTCCATTAATCATGGTAGGCGATAGGTTTAAAGGTTCAAATAGTTTCCACTGTTAGCAAGATGGATGTAGGGTCCACCAATATGAACATAACAATTATTCCATTCTAACACGGTGATACAATAATTATGCATACTTCTAAAATTTCATACAACCAGTGAGATGTCCAAAATAATCTAGCATGCAAATTTCTTTATAATCATTATACATGTGTTGGTTATTTAATATAACAGGGGGTTATAATCATTTAATTTCCATGTTTTAAAATTTTGTTTTCATCATGAGATTCATACTAATTTTTTTTATACTAGTCTAGCATTGGACGAATTATCCTTTCATGATTTATAATTATGGTGTTGCATCACATACTAATTATTGTATGATAATTTTTACAATAAACATAATATATGCTATATTAAGGCCATATATATATTTGACACATTTTATAATATATCAATATTATTTGTAACACCCAAAAATCTTAGGGCATAAAAGAGGTTAAATACTCACATAGTAGCTCAAGGGGACCTTTCAATTAGTTCAATCATTCAAATTATGTCCTTTGTAAATTTTAGGGCATGAAATAGAAATGTATACATTCAAGGTTGTTTGTTTGTACATTCTATGTGTGATCAATCTCATAAAATTACCCGTTTCATATTCTAAATTATAAGACATTAAGTTATAGCTACGTTTTCCAATTATATTTCTTATACATTTTCTAATTAATGCATTCGTTATATTATGGTATCCCATATCTTGTGTCATTAAGGGTCATCACCAATTTTGACATGATTTCTCACCATTCTATATAGGCGGAAAAATTATTCATTTTACTTCTAGGGAGAGTAACAAAGGATTCTTTTCCATTTTCGACATAATTTTAGTTCTTTTATTACACTACCTGGTTAGATTAAGGAACCATGTTCCTAATGTACCAATTTACTTATTAATTTTCAAGGTCTAAGCCTCCCAATTAGAGTTCTAATATGCTCAGGTTTTTCACATTACTAATTGAATTTAATGAGTGGAAAGAGCTAAGCTCATCACATTATTAAGTTCATAGAAACAAGATGTCATTAACCAAAATGGAACACACCAAGCTTACAAGAGTTTTCCCCAAAGTTACATGCATCACCGATGCATTCCAGTGAGTCGCCACAAGTGTCGATAAGAGATACAATGAAGATATACCTTATGAAGTTATAAATTTTCTTTTACGAGTTCAAGGATATTAGATCAGTGTGAGGGAGAGAATATGTTTACGACTTATACTCGAAATAGGTTCACTATATAAGAGAGAGAGTTTCTAACAAAAAAAATATACCTCCACAAGATATCATCAATCAACAATCAAGGCAACAAGGGGAAAATACCCCATAGAAACCACACTTACTCACCAAGAGGACATCAAAATATCAAGTGGGTAGTCAAATGATTTACTCAAACATAGCCTCTAAGGCAAAGAGTTATAGTCTTGGATGAAAGAGCATGACATAAACACAACCAAGGTTGGAAACTTAAGACCTATACAACCAAAATCTCAAAGAAAAAATTCCAAAGGAGACCAAAGCATCCATATATTCCTAAACATAGCTCAATACTAATGGATCATAAAGTGGTATATGATAAACAAATAAAGAGATTTAACACAAGCATATATCTATCTATGGGTCCTCGAGATCAAACAAGCATACTTATTTAAGCACAAGGCTCAAAGAATCTCATGTATAACCATATTCAACCGGGATATTTATAGTTCAAAATGCTGATATTTTCTTAATTAACACAAGAACCAAGTTAAGAATCCAGAAACCTATAGTTATCTAAGAGTTAATTCGTCCCTGACAAAATCCCTAATTTCATACAGAGTGTCACATCTATCCTAACAATGAATAAAACTTATACTAGGGTGTAAGAAGAACATAATCACAATCAAATATACCAACTATCATCCATGACATAGAGATATCTCTCCCTAGGGGAAATCCGAGTAACGAAAGGGTTACTCCAAGGTCCTAGGAACACAAAGTTCCATCACTCCAAAACCAAAGGCATGATCTAAAGCACCTAGGATGAAAATCAAGACACCTAGGGTGTACCCCATACAATGAGAGAACATAACATAAACACCATAGAACCAGCTCTTCAACAAACAAGATGAAAACCACGTAACATTCTTGACGACATTTAGCCAAGTGGCCTTCAAGACAAATAAGCTCTGAGTTACCAAACAAAGGTAAAATCCAAGAAATCTCGACAATCAAAGAAAATGGCTAAGTTGCCATATTTTAATCCTTGAAAAATCTCGCAATAAGAAAAAAATAATAAGAAGAGCCTCAGAGCTTCTCAATAAATAATTAGAATAAATTTTTGGTCTTGGATAAAATATTTCAAGTTTACAAATATAAAACACATGACATATCCACATCACAATCACTCGCGGCTCTTCGTGGGCCGTTGTACAGTAGGGGTATTATACATCGGGTTTGCATATAAGAATATACATATAAAACTGGGTCTAATATGACATCATGTCATGATATCTAATTCTACTTGTAGAAACCTATAATTATGCCCCAGCAATTTAAATACTTAAATTGTGATAATCATCTCCTTTCCCGCAAATTGATGACATATCGTCAATGACGCTCATCTTCTCTTCCATTATCGTTACTTGATTACATTATGCTAATCAATTAAGTCACATGTCCAACACATACCTTAATTAACGACCCTTTGTTAATCAACACCTTCTATCTAGTCTAATTAATTATTATTAATTAATTAGCCTCCCTTCTCATTAAATCAATAAATCACTATTTAATTGGTTTAATTCCCTCCTAATGGTCCAAATCACACTAAAATCCATCTAAAAGCTTATAAAGCTTGCACATGTATTAATTAAACATCTTGATTAATTAATACACCCCCTTTATCCACATGAGCCACTTAAGGACAAACTAAACCCTCCTAAAGTTAACTCAACCCCATCTAAACCCCCTTATCCATAACTAACTCTACATCTCCATTAGTCCCACATTCATGAGGATGTGTTGAATCCTTTATCCTTTGGGCTATATAAACAACCCTCCCTCTACCTTTATACCTACACCTAAATCTCTCAAGAGACAAAAGAAAGCACATAGTTTCATACTAATAGCCTTTTGTCATTCTTGAGATCTCCATCCTCCATTCTTGAAGAGCTAAGCCTCACACCCAAGCATCCATTGAAGGATCAAAGCAAGAAAATATAATTTGATTGCCATTGAACTACTTAGGTTCATTTTAATGTTAAATTAGGCAATTAAGGAGAATAGAGTTCATTAATTTACATTATGTTTTGATCATTTCAAAGTTATTAATGTTAAGGGTAGGACTTGCTCATTTCTTCATCATGATGGTGCACATTTCTCATTTCTAGCTAGGTTAGGAAACTATTTCTAGGTGGTAGTTTCTTGCTTTAAATTTAGCTAAATTGTAGAAATACTTGCACACATTTGGCATGCCCAGTGGGACCCTTAGTCCCATGGCATTTTAGTTTAAGTTTCATTGTTTTGGCTAACTTTTGATATGCACATGTAGTAATTAATGTCCATTTTCTTGGAATTTTTGCTCATTTGATATGTGTAACTTCATGTTCATAGCCATAATTTTAATGGGTTATTGCCATTCTTAAGCTAACTTGTCAAAATTTGAGATATTGTGAGTTTTCTTGTGTTTGCTGTCGTATTTTGGTTGCAGTCTAGCGCAGGCACATTTTTAGGGGCACAGTGCGGTTTTTAGTGGCACACACATCTCTTTGGTGGCACAAGCGCACTGGTAAAACCTGTCACTCTGTCTGCTGACCCCTGGTGCATGCGTGCTAACCTTGGCACACACACCCTAACCAACGCGTAGGTACACTAACCCAAGCGCAGATGTCATTTCATACTATACCTTCACTAGATTAAAACCTATCAGATCAGCCCACATGCCCTAACCAGAGCACACATGTTGTTTTAGTGGCGCAGACACATTTTTCTGTAATGCGGTTATTCTGTCTGTTTTTCTCAGAGTAGTGCATACGTTGTTTTTGTGGCACACATACCTCTCTAGTGGCGCAGCGCTTGGTAAATCCAAAAATTCCACAGAGTGGCATAGGCACTGTTTTAGTGGCGCATATACTATTTTCGTGGCGTACACACCTCTCGAGTGGCACAGGTGCACTATGAGCTGAAACAACGTTAGGTGGCACATACACCCTAACCGCGTGTAGGCAATTGAAAAGGGGCGCAGTGTCCTTTTGCATTTTTTGAAATTAAGGTGTTGATGTGCTAACATTATTGTAGGTTTATCTAATCATATATTTGTCTTTGCAGGCTGTTCTTACATGTTTGTATTTGATTAGGTGATATTTTGCATTGTTTACTTATAGGAATATGAATCATGTATGCTCTTCCCTCACGTCCCTCGGGGTGATATTGGGAATCAGAAATGATTCTTAAGTCCTTTTGATGCTTTGAGATTGCTAAGAGTATTTGAGTTGGAATTGGTTAATTTGGCATAGTTGAATTAAAGTGTTTTCCATTTGATATCTTTTTGGATTTTGAAGACAATCATGTATGCTCTTCTCTTGCATCCTTGGATGATTTGGAGAATTAGAAATGATGCCTTCTATTTTGATGGAAAACTACTAAAAATCGTCATACAGGACCAAAATGCCATCGCTTGTCAAAGAACAGAGGAATTGAAACAAAAGTCAGAAAACTACTAATATAGTTGTTATACAGGTTGCCAAACGGTGTTCGAGCAAACCACATCTAATTAAAAAAGATAAAACAAACAACATATTCAAAACATTGTATTGTAGGTTTCAGAAAAGGGTACGTCCCTCTCCACTCAACCGAACATAACCCCTTTGGCATAACACCTTAAGCTACAACAATGGGGTGGTTCAAGGAACCCCAAAGTAGTCCTCAAGAGGGAACCTTGTGGATTTAAATGGGAAGTGCTCCACACTACCTATCTGACTAGTAAATCCTTTGTGAGATAGAGCTATAAGTTGTCCCTACGCGACCCTTTTAAGTACACAATTGGACGCATTTATTTCCCACTGTGCTTGAAGGGGGAAAAGTCAAGATACTCCTAAACTAGTCATCATTGCGAATTTTTGGGTAAATCGTCCCGCTCGTGGATAATCTTTGTAGCACCTAGGATGCGAGAACCAAATAGAAAGATATAATTTGGCTAGGATCCCACTTTGACCATTCTAAAATAAAGGTGTTGAGTTGTGAACCATATTTTTTTGAGAAACGTAGACATGTTACTTTCGCCTAGTTTTTACTTGCCTTAGGCGAGTGAAACTATGCCAAAGTGAAGTGACATTTTCATTCTTTTTTTATTTAATTCCTTCACATTCTTTTGACACTTTGTTGATCGAAGAGGGGTGACTTCCTTTGTGTTACCAATTGACTGCTTTCTATCACTTTTATGTCCGTTACGCCCATCCATGTTTGGGTGGGTAAGTTAAACATCTAAAGTGTGCGGAGGCGTATTCACGTCATTGGTAGCCATTGTGATCTTGATACACATGTCAAGATCATCATTGTAATTAGGTGTGGTTCATCACCTGACTTCCTTATAAAAGTTAGCTTGTTTGTATCATATCACTACAATTTCAATATTTACGTCTTGTTTCTTGTAAACTCGACATAAATATCTATATTATGGAGGTTACACTTGCACACATTTTAAAGTATTCCTAGCTATAATTTGAGATTTTCAGTTTGGTTCTATTATTACCTTAATTTTGAAGAGTGTTAGGTGTTACCATTTGTGTGTGTTATATCAATAACATCTTGATATCAATACGTCACTTTCTCGCAAAGTGGGTTAACATATCTTGGTGATATTGTTGTGTCAATCGTGAATTGTAATTGGCACTTTTTGAGATATAGGTCTTAATCGAGTTTGAGCTCGCTCATCGTATATCTTGATTGGGAGGTCACATTGAATTCTTGTATTTACTTACATTTTGTTCATTCCCTTGAGCTTGGCATAAGTGAAAACATCTTGTTAATCATCTTGTGTACGAAACTAATTTTTGAAACGTAGTCTAGGAGGTGCTTCATTTAAACAGGTTTCAATACCAAACGCTTGTGTCACTAGTGATTTATCACTCTATCACATTGGTATTCTCACATTGTTGACTTATTCATACTCTTAACAAATACATCTTGCATCTCACTTAGGGGTAGTCACTAAGCTTTGAACACATTTACAACTTACCCTAGTGAAATTATCATGAAAACATGGCTCCTAAAACACGTCTAGGATTAAAGAAACAGACATACGAGGAACAACAAGCGCAAGCTTGGGAAACCTCTAACAGACAAGGGTCAAACCCCTTCATTGGACATGACCTAGGACCACTATTTTCTGTGGAAAAAGAAACATAAGAGATGGTCGATCATAGTGGAAATGAATTAGAATCTCCACACGCAGACTTCGATTTTGACCCCACTCTACTAGATGAATTTCTTCTCAGAAACAAAGATAGAGTGTTGGCATGGGTTGTAGAATTAGGGGCCAAATTTCCCACCGAGAATGAAACAATACTACCTACAAATGACGCTACTGAGGAAGAACGTCCCCTTATCAATATGGAAGATATTTTAACACATGGACATGCTTCCACTTCTTACGTAGGGAATGATAAAGTGGTGGGGCATAGAATACCCTTTATCAAAGTTCCACAAAGAAACAAGATAGAACATGAGATGGGTGAAGAACCTCCGCAATATGAGGAGGAGGAACCTTTAGAAGAAGAAGCCACAAACCAAGCCATAATCCAACAACAAATCAATAACCTAAGCTGACAACTAGCTTTGCTTACTTCCCATGTATAGAAAGTTGCAAACAAGAACATTCAAAAGTTGAGGTCTAAGTTTAAGATAAATGAACTCCATCAAGAAAACCAAGGAGAAGAAGACACAGGGTATCATCATGTTTACATCCCTGCTTCTCAAACTAAAGAACAATTGTTGGCACAAGAAGTGCGTAGTCTATGAAAGCAACACTCACGAGCTTACAAGAGAGTAATATAGGGAGCATTAGGAAATATCAATATGAAGAATTATGCCCTATCCTTTTGACAAGACAACAACCTTTCAACCATTTACAAAGAATTTTGACAAATATAAAGGAAAATGAGATCCACGAGATCATGTTAAAGATTTTTACATGGTATGTCAAGAGGTGTCTTATAGTGACAATTACCTCATCGACTTTTTCCAAGAGTCTTGGAGGTCAAACCTTGGAGTGGTTTACATGCTTACCACGAGGATCAATTTTCACCTAGCTAGAATTGGCAGAAAGGTTCGTGTGTCACTTCTCATATAACATAGAGAGTGATGTCACCATGGCAGACTTATGTGGCACCAAGCAGCACCCTAATGAAATTTTCGCCACTTCTTGCAACGGTGGAGAGGGATAGCTAGTCACTTCCTTGTGCTTTCCCTAAAAGCAACCTGGTTAGTATTTTCATTCCCAATCTCAACCCGGATATAGCTTTCCACCTCTAAATGCATTGTGTTTGTAATTTTGAGGAGGTTATCGAGAAAGGGATTCAGATAGAAAAAGCTCTCATTGCCAAAGGCACCCTCAAAACCCAATCTAGAGACAACCAAAATTTCAAACCCATGGAAAATTTGAAGATATTTAACAAAAATAGAAATGTGGTGGGAGACGAAATCACTGATTCCAAACGTGTTCAAACGGTCCAAATTGGTCAACCTTTTAAATATACCAAGGGCCCAATTCAACCACCACCAAAGGAAGATCGCTCACCTCTCTCAATGAACCTTTTTCAGTCATACTAAAATAATTGGATGCGGCCCACATGGTGGCCTATCCTACAATGCAACCGTTTGACAACGCTCTCCAAAATTTCATGGTACAAGGAGCATGAATATTGTGAAATACATCACGTCAAAGGGCATAAGATAGACAAATGTCTGTGGCTTCATCATTATATTTAGGACCTCATTGACAACGGAGAGATAGAGTTGGATAACCCAGGAAAAACACAAACACCTAATGAGAAAATGGGGATATATAAAGAACCATTCCCCAAGCATGATAAGTTGAAAAATTCAAAGCTAGATCGGGAGAGTCATCCCAAACTTATAAAGCCATGAATTACTTATACACCAAAAGAGACAAAAATCATTATGATTCACTTATCAGATGTATTCATTCTCCTACTGACCGTGTCAATACCATCCGGATCAAGGAAAGGATCACACATGCAGTAATAAGGCATGATTGACTTGTGATTCCGAACCTTCTCCATCAACCCTAAAACTAGTAAATATAACCTTTAGAAAAACTTGAAAAGACGTCTGCTAAGATTTTGATCTTAGATCTTCTCAAGATATCCAATGTGCATAAAGACATTCTATACCAAACTCTTCAGGGGTCGAGAGTGCCTTTAGAAGTCGATCTTGCACCTTCAAGCCGTGGTGGAAACATCGCACCAAGTGAACATCTTGCTTTTAACCATAGGGAGATCCCTATTGAGAATCCAACACATAATCTTCCCTTGTACATTGAGGTAGTTGTCACCCGCAAGAAAATCAAATGGGTGCTTGTGGATAATGGATCTGGGTTGAACATTTACATGCTTAAGTTGGTCAAACAATTAGGACATACAGAGGAAGATCTTGAGTCCCACATTATCACCATCACCACATACGACAACACGGAAAGGGGGTTAGCAGGCACCATCACGCCCATGGAGGTGGGCCCCACTTGCCATCAGAAAAAGTTTCATGTCCTAGACTTGGAACTTCCATATAACATGCTTCTAGGCCGACCATGGATTCATGCCATGCAAGCCATGCCATCAACATTTCATCAATGCATTAAGTTGAAGCATGAGGGACATATGGTTACAATACAAGGATATTCTGAGCCCATTGCTCATCAGTAGAGCTCTTGGTAGCTTTTTCACGAAAGGGTACATATGCATGTCCCTCTATAGATATAGCTGTCCCTCTCCAATCTGAGGCCATGGAATCCGGTGGATTCAGATTCTCTTAGTTCTTGCGCTCATGGTGCGTCTACTTCAACATCTCCATTTGATTCATGGGAGATGAAAATCCTTGAATATGGCTGCATGGGAGTATAATGTACAAAAAGAATTCTTGGTTTCATACCTTTCATTATCGCCCAAGACTAGAGGTCAACCCAACTACCACTTCGAAGGCCTAGAGAAGAACACACTATTAGGTCATTCTTACTCGGAGGCTTGTTAGCTGTGAGGAAAATTGCTTGATCCACCTACAACTTGGGTCCTTGAGGATACTCGGTCTTCTTGTTATCGAACCCCGGAATATGAAAAATCTAGTAAAATGATGTACTCCATGGGCTACAAAGGCCTAGGATGTGGGAGGAACAAAAAGACAAAGAGAACCAGTCCCTCTTCCGCATTTCAAAACTCGAAGATACGGCATTGGGATTCACCCTTATGGAGCACACCCCAACGATCAAGATGCTACTTGTTCGAGCGTGAGGTTAGCTCAATATCTGTGACAACAGGATACTGATTCCCATTGTAGCCAATATGAGGATCTGACCTCCATGAACCTTTTCATGAATAATGCTGTCCTAACCATAACCCCACGGAACCAACCCTTGACCTCGTATACCTTTCCCTTGTTGAATGGGACTAAGAACATCACATGCCACAAGATTTATTCGAGAATGACAAGGCTATTGAAGAATTCATGGGAATAAGGGATACAATTCCCATTGGAGATCACAAGAAAGGTTTCTTTATCGACTTAGATACCTGTGCCTACTTCGGAGAGGAGCTCGAACTTCATGGTCAGCAAAACTTAAAGAAAAGTGAGGGAAAAGTTCTAAAGAAAATCCTTGAAAAAAATTGAAGTCCAAGTCACACGCTGAAAACTCTTTGAGGCATTAGCTGACAAACAAATAAGAAAATCAAAGGACAAACAAAGTGACCACGCATAGGATGAAAATCTCGTGGAGACATCCTTGGATGAAGATTTCAACCTACCTCTTGATCCTACACGTATGGAGGACTTATCAAAATTTCTAGTTGAAGAAACCATTGATGTCAATATTGGTACAGAAGAAGATCCCAAGATAGTAAAATTGGGAGCATCACTCTCGGCTAGAGAAAAAAAGACGTTCACTATGCTGCTGCGAGAGTTTATTGATGTGTTCGCATGGTCTTACAAAGACATGCCCAACTTAGATCCAACTTTGGTCATGCACAACCTAGTCATGCATGTAGACGCCAAGACTATCAAACAAGCTCAAAAGATGCACCTAAGAGTGGCCATGTTTGTCAAAGAAGAGTTGGAAAGATTGCTTGCAACAGGATTCATTAGGCCAATTGATTATTCTGAATGGATATCAAACATTGTTCTGCTAGGAAAACCTATCGGTATCCGAATCGCATGGATTTTAGGGACATCAATAAAGCATGTCCTAAATATGATTTTCCTCTTCCCAACATTGACATGATTGTTGATTCAACAAAGCAGGGTACGAAATGCTATCACTCATGGATGGATTTTTGGGATATAATCAAATCAAGATCGCAAAGAAGACCAACACAAAACAACTTTTACGACTCCTTGGGGCACCTTTTGCTATCAGGTAATGCCATTTGGCCTTAAAATGTAGGAGCTACCTATCAACGGGCCATGACAGTAATTTTCATGATATGATTCATGATATCATGGAGGACTACGTAGATGATATCCTGGGAAAGTCCAAAACAAGAGAGGATCACCCTATCATTTTGCGGTGTATCTTTGAATGCCTGCATGAATACAAAGTCAGCTGAATCCAAAGAAGTGTGTCTTTGGTGTGCTATCAGGGAAACTATTGGGTTTCATTGTGTCAAGACGAGGTATTGAGGTAGACCTTGCTAAAGTGTCTGCTATCACTGAAATTCCTCCACCTGAGAATATCAAACAATTGCGCAACTTACAGGGGAAAATTCAAGCCATTCACCGCTTCATCTCCCAGCTTGCAGATAAATGTCACTCATTCACCCACTTGCTTAAAAAGGACGTCACTTTCATCTAGGGACCTGAGCAACAACAAGCCTTTGCTTTGCTTAAACAATACTTGGCTAATCCACCTGTCCTCATGCCTCCCACTCTTGGGGAACCGCTATTGCTCTATATTTCTACTACACAATTTGCTATTGGTTTGCTTCTTGCCTAATATGACCTTGGTCATAAGGAGAAAGTAGTGTATTATCTGAGTCACACTCTCATCGCCTATGAGCTCAATTATCCTCAAATTGAAAAGGCTTGCTTGGTTTGTTTTTACTTTTCAAAAACTTTGCCATTACCTGTTAAATACTAAGACCAAGCTCATATCCAAGGTTGACCCACTCAAGTATTTATTTTCCAAACCCGCCCTCACAGGTAGAATGGATAGTTGGATCATGACATAGAATTTGTCCATCAAAAATTAGTTAAAGGACAAGTACTTGTGGACCAGCTAGTGGAAGCACCTTTGCAAAGCATAGAACCTTTGAATCTGGATCTGCCAGATGCCTCCTTGCTCTACATTGAAGAATCTATCATATGGCAGATACATTTTGATGGATCCTTTACGTTTCATGGTTCAAGTGTAGGAGTGGTCCTTATTACTCCTTCTAGCGATCCTATACCGCAGGCTTTTCACCTGGGCTTCCCTTGCACAAACAACATTACAGAATATGAGGCACTCATTGTAGGGATGAAGTTGGCCATCAAGTGGAATGTTCATCATGTCAAGGTTGTAGGTGATTCACAGTTAATCATCAAATAGGTTAATGATGAATATAAGGTTAAGGATGACAAGCTCATACCTTACAAAAAGTTAGTGGAAACTCTAAAGGAGTATTTTGTGTGCATCACCTTTGAGAAAATCCCAAGAGCACAGAATAGATCGGTAGATGCCATGGCAACGGTGGGGTCTATGCTTTGTATTCCACTAGGGAATAATGATATGCCATTCTTCGTAGAAAATATACACTAGCCTGCGTATGACATGCCAGAATATTGCTTGGCTTGTGAGGTTGTTGGTCCCAATTCCCCGTGGTACGAACCCATTTTTACCTATCTTAAGGACAACACATTCCCACCCGATATCTCCCATTCTGAAAAGCAAAGCCTAATTCACCAGATAGCTTGGTACACCCTTTTAGGAGGTAAAATTTATTGTCATGGCTACGATGGGAATCTATTATGTTGTCTGGATGTGACGAAGTCAATCCAAGCAATCAAAGAAGTGCACGAAGGGGTATGTGGAGCACATACAAACAATGGTCTTGGCTAAGAAATTGTTGAGAGTAGGTTACTATTGGCCTACCATGGAAACTGATTGTTGTAATTATGTTAGAAAATGTGTACTTTGCCAAAAGTATGGAAATTTCATTCATGCTCTGTCGCAACCATTGCAACCTATCACTACCCCATGGCCATTCTCCAAGTGGGGACTTGACTTAACCTATGGAAAAATTACTCCTACCTCATCGATGGCCATACACATATCATCACAACTTCAAAATAATTTACAAAATGGGTGGAGGCTGTCCCTTTAACCTATGTCACAGGAGCCCGATTTCTAAATTTATCATGAATCACATCATTTGCTGATATGGTATTCCCACAGCCATCGTTACAGATAATGGGAAGTCATTTAAGAACAAAAATGTGAAAGGTATTTGCCAATGGTTCCAAATCAGGTTAAAATGGTCCACGCCATATTACCCTCGGGGTAATGGACAAGTTCGAGGCAACAAACAAGACTTTGGTAAGTATAATGGAGAAGATGGTCAAAAAACAGTCAAAATTGGCACCTAAAAATCCATGTAGTCCTTTGGGCTTACCGAACATCCATTCACACTCCTACGGGTGTGACACCATATTCCCTAGTGTTTGGGACAAAATCTATCATCCCTTTAGAGATCGAACTTCCATCCTTGAGAATTTCTCTTCGGGACTATCTAGATAAGGATGACGATTATCGAGTGGCAAGACCGGCCGAGTTAGAGCTCTTGGCCGAGAGGTGCATTCATGCTCTTAATCACCTAAAAGTGTATCAACACAGGGTCTCCAAACTACAACAAGAGAATCATCCTCGTCACTTTGAGGTTATTGATTTAGTCATGAAGGAGAACCAGCTTCAACACCGAGTAGAATGAGAAAAGAAAGGGAAGTTCAAAACACATTGGTTGGGACCCTATGTTATAGTTGCCAAGAGTGCGGCTCAAGGGCATACAAACTAGCTCACCCCAATGGTGATGAGCTCTGGGAGCCCATGAATGCCATTCTTCTTAAGCGGTTCTATGCTTAAACATGGCATAGGGAAATCAAAAATTAAAAAATCAAAAAATCAGAAAAAGATAAAAAGAGAAAAAAGGTCATCCACTGTGAAAACCACGCAATTGTGGCACTTTGGACAAGTCCTTGGGTGAAAATTGGTTTCCGGCACATCAAGAGGATTCATTGTTCATAAGAATTCTATATCAAGAGGGTAGTTTTCTTTGTCCCGAACCTAGTTCTGCCTTCAAGATTTCCCCGTGCCCCATCCTGTCAAGCCTTGATCTCGGCTTTGCCTTCTTTTATTCGTCTGTGAGGGACGTGGTCTTTCGCTATTTCCCATCTTACGCTGGGGGTAATTCAATGACTTCACCTTCTTGTTCATAAGCACGTGGCTTTTGCCCTTGTATATTCCCCATCTAACGCTCTGGGGCATCCACGCTTTCTTGGTTCTGCACATAGCTCTGGAAAACCATTGAAAACACCAAAAACAATAGAAAATTGTTTCGTAAAAAAACCAAAAACAATAGAAAATTGTTTAGCAAAAAAAACCAAAACAATAGAATATTGTTTCGCAAAAAAACCAAAACAATAGAAAAATGTTTCACAAAACAACCAAAACAATAGAAAATTGTTTCACAATAACCTAAACAATAGAAAATTGGTGCATGAAAACAAGTCTTACAAAAAACATTTACTTGCATTGTCTTGTTTCTTGCTTTGCTTGTTACTTGTGTAGTGTTTTGCATGCTTGCTTTTGGGTTGTTTGTTGCTTGGGCGTACTTTGTTAGGATTCATCTTTTCTTGCTTAGATTAGATTTATTCTTGCCTGTGCATATTGCGGTATGTTTTTGCATCTTTGGTGAATCTTAGGAAATCATGATGTAATGTGTTAATTCATTATGTTATTTCTTAAGCATTTGGTTGTGTTTGTTACATGTTAATAAAGCAAGGTGAATCATGGTGTATCGCATTAATTCCTGTGTGCTTTGTTAGCATTTGGTTGTGTTTATTACATGTGCTCTATTTTGTTATCATTCACATCACATTACCATCATTATCATCACATCTAACATCATCTATACATCATATATAAACAAAATGTTAAGTTTTACATCATGCATGTATGCTAAACTAATCATCATGTATCATATCATCAATGGGGGCAAGAGGGGTTTCGCATGATAAAAATCTATCCCCCTACACCAATATCATCATATCATCCCGTCCATATACATCACACTAACACATGAGAAATGCATTTGATATCATCTAAGGATCTATCATCTAACATCCACGGCACATGTATACATCAAAACATCAAAATCAGATACATACAAAGTACAAAATCAAATAACGCATCCATAAGTGCTGAATCAAAAAATGCAACGTGCACTGAGAATCAACATAGAGTAATTTCTGAAAAGGGTATTTCACATCATAGAATATGCCCACTCATGTCACAACGCATCCATAAGTGCTGAATCAAAAACACGTACATGCAATGAGAATCAACATAGAGTAAGTTCGAAAAGGGTATTTCACATCATAGAATATGCCCACTCGTGTCACAATGCATCCATAAGTGCTGAATCAAAAACGTAGCACGCAATGAGAATCAACATAGAGTAATTTCTGAAAAGGGTATTTCACATCATAGAATATGCCCACTCGTGTCACAACACATCCATAAGTGTTGAATCAAAAACGTAGCACGCAATGAGAATCAACATAGAGTAATTTCTGAAAAGGGTATTTCACATCATAAAATTATCCCACTCATATCACATGCATCAGGACACAAAAACAATAAAGTACATCATCTCATAACCATGTGTATCTGAGCCAAAACAAAGTAATCCTCATATATATAGATGTGTGTGTTGGTGTAGGTGGTATATTTATTCACTTATTTAGTGTTATTCCACCTCACCAGGTGAGTCATCTCACTTAGGTGGACATGGATCTAGGTGTTATCATAGTTATGACAGATTCTCTTCCAGAATCTATCATATGTGTAAGTGTGTCATAGGAGTTACATTTCCATTTGGGAAAGTAACTCCTCTTCTCCATTATGGAGGAATCTTCTCTTACATGGGAGTTACACATTCACTCCCCTATATGTACACCACCTCTTTTGATCTATGAAAAGCCAATACAAGCTAAGCTAAGGCTTCCATTCCACTCCACTTTTCGAATCTTGAGCTCTCATATGCATGCACATTGCTTTAAAAAGCTTGCTTGCTTTAATCTCGCAACTCCTACACTTTGGTGAAGTGCAACTATTCGATGCACGTGAATTCCTTCTAGGTATTCATCCTACAATCCTTCATGGTATCGTGAGCGTGGGGACTAAAATCCCGTCGCTCACCATCATTGCTCCACCGTGTAGTTGCTTGTGTAAGGTCTCGCTTTTGCATGTGCTCTACTTGCATAGTTTGAGATTCTGTGGGTGTATTTTTCGGGTGTTTGTGCTCTTCAAGTGTTCAATGGCCTTGCATGTGCATTTGGAGGTATCTTACCATTTTGGAGCATTTGCAGGTTGCAGATCTGAGTTTTTTGTGCTAGTTTTGTGAGTTTTCAGTGTAGTGCAAAAGCTGCCCTAGCTCGTCACTACCTTCAACTCGGACTTTGCATTTTGTTGGCTCGGTCTGTGTTTTTGCTCTTATCGGGTTTTGCCTTGGGCATTTTTGTTTGGAAACGTGTGTGCTTTGGCTTTGTTCGTTCATTGGCCTTATCTTCATCAACTTGAGCACATAGCTTTGGTATCTTTCCATTTGGATCATTTTACCGTGCCCCCTGAGTTTGCTTGGCCCTTGGTTCTATGTTTGTTGTGACTTTCTTTGTAGTGGTTTACTCCCACAATCATACCTACTCGCTAGGTCATGAAATCCTCGCCTCCGTCTGTATATAGCTCAGCTCGGTCAAACAAACTCTGGAACGTGGATTTTGCTCAGGTTTTTTGGCAAAACGTGGGATCGCTCATCGTCGACATGGATAGTTATATCTCCCATTCCCCACTCGAGGTCATCCAACGTTGATTCCTTGGCCTAACTTGGTTGGCATTCAACCTCCACCTGTGCATTATTAGAGCTTTACCTTTTTCCTTGCTGACCTCTATTCGGCTTGGCTTCAACCGTGGTTTCCTCCATGTTGGCGTTGTTTCCTGTGGTTTGGCTCGTGCTTCCTCTGCTCAACTGTGCATTTTGGAACAACGTTTCATTCTCTGCAACGTTTTTCCATTCAACCATTCGGTCTCAGGTGTTGTTGTGTTGGTGATAGCTCGCTGCGTGTTCGACTCCAGTGTTGCTGTTGTGCTCTTACCACCATTCACGTTTTTCTTGCCTACGTTTTTTTCCTACACGGTGCACCATCTGACACGCTCCATCGTCTCGCTTGCTTCCACTCCACGTGGCTTCCTAACGGACCCTTAAACCTTTGCTATTTCCCTTCCACCGAATTAGGAATCTGCTTTCTCAAGACTCTCCAGCAAGCATCTCCAAGCACATAGCAGTTTTCCTCTTGCATGACCAATCAATCGACCTACCCCTACGGTTTCTCTCCCGGCCAACTGGGTCGACGTATGTGTTTAGCCGTTAAATTTGAGCCGTTACACTTCTACCAAGCACTGACCTGTCCCACGTGGCAACTGCGCTTGCTTAGCACCGACCGTGTGTTAACTCTGGTCTACACCACCATCACTTTGTAATCTTCAATGCCTTTGTTGGTATATGCCATGTGGATTTGCATAACCATGGCTTGACACCTTCACATGGGCCCCACTCCTTTTAAATTTGTTTGGCGGTTAAAAAAAACTTTTTTAATGTTTTGAGGTGAAAAAAATTTCATGGCATTGTAATAAATTTCAAGGCTGTTTTTTGCTTGTATTCTTACCTTCCTACGCATGTCGAAGACGGAGGGCGAGGTCCGGGGTTGGTAGGAGGCTAATCCCCCACACCAAAACAAACCCTTGCTAAAATTTGATGCCTTTTCCAATGAGTAGTCACACGATACCCTTTGCGCCCATCTTGTGTACTTTTTTAATGCGTTTGTAGCATCTAGTGTATTTTTCCATCAGTTGCGGGAATCGTTTTAATGCCATAACTTTTGACTCACTGCTCATTTTTGAGTGCTTCCTTAGTCAAAGTTGCATGATTTTCCACACTTTATGTGATGGCATTGCCAATTTTGTAAATTCACTACTTTTATAAAGTGCCGCATTATGGGGGGGTTGCTTGTACTCTTGGGCTCTCACACGCAGACGCATTATCAGCCAAGTCCGACGTCTTGCTTTTGTGCATATTGCATTTTTCATCATGAAGAGTGCTATTTCTAGACATGAGCGTCATAGATCACCTTATGCCTCCACCACTTCTCATCGGGAGAGAGACCTATTCAACTTGGCATGCTTCCATGGAACGTTACTTCGCCACGAGGTTCTTTTACCCTTCTTGCTTGGGCTGGTTCCTGCAGCCCACCGATCATCATCATCTAGATGACTTCCTCAACACTTGTGACTATGTCTTTGGTCACATGATGATGCATGTCTCTCGCTTCTCTCTCGCTTTCACGTGGTATACTCGAGATCCACCTCATCGTGTCCGAGCATTCTTCGAGTCCTTGTGGAGACCCTTCACATACTTGTCACCATTTTTGCTACCACTAATTCATTGTCTCCTCCATTTCTTTGTGTGATGATATTTTCACTGACATAGGCTCACTTGGTTCTACTTCTGATGATGAGGATTGTGCATCCAGTTCTGATGTCGAGAGTACTACAAAGGACTCTTCTCCTCTTTCTCTCACTATTCCAGAGAGTGTTGACACTTCCCACATCTCATCAGATATCGAGTAGTCCCCTTCTCAGTCTCATACAATCATCACACCCACCTCCTTTCCACTTCCAGTGTGCGAGGCCCTTTTCACTCCTCTACCTTCATTGGATGACTCATACCTATCATACATCGCTCTTCTGTTTGTTGAGCCCCCTCATTGGGACGAGTATCTACCTGACCTTAGTCATCTTTTCGCAGAGTCTACTTGTGATGCACTACAGGTCCTCATCCATCTACAGGTGTTTTAGAGGATTTCATCATCTCTATTGTTAGGAGTGCCCCTTCCGGGAATCATGTCACTTCCACATTTCCAGAGACCTTCATTGATCCACCCTCAGTTGTGGATCCCTTTTTTGTTGTGGAGGATGTTTTGTTCCCTTCACATCACTTGGACATCCTTTCTACGGGTGTTCCTCTTCACTCTGACAGTTCTACGCACGTGGCATTACCTTCGGTTCCTTAGCACTCACTTGCTAGACCTATGTCACACTTCTCGTGCACCAGACTCAGATTTCTTCATGTTGCTACCTTCAATTTCCTTTGTGGAGTGGGCGAACTTCCAGCACGTCATTTATGTCCTTCATAAGGGCAGGCACACAGTTCGTTGTGGGTGGCTCTTCTTCAGTCCATGAGGTAGAGGATCTCGTCATCGACATTCTTTGGGAGACTTCTTAGAGCTGCAGAGTTCAGATCCGTCCATGGCATAATATGCATTCCTCTCGTCTCCCTCTTCTTCTCTCTTCTTCTTCTTTCCGAGAGATTACCTCTTTATACATGGGTACCCTTTCAGGCTCATCTATGGCTGGGACCCATATTTGGCATCTTTCTTAGATTAGAGAGTGTGTTGTTCTCTTGTGGTGGATATTTTTCCCACTGGGTTTTCCTTCACTACTTGGGATCTTCTTCTTGTACACGGTACCTCATTCGCTCCCCTATATGTACACCACCTCTTTGATATATGACAAACCAATACAAGCTAAGCTAAGGCTTCCATTCCACTCCACTTTTTGAATCTTGAGCTCTCATATGCATGCACATTACTTTATAAAGCTTACTTGCTTTAATCTCGCAAATCCTACACTTTGGTGAAGTGCAACTATTTGATGCATGTGAATTCCTTCTAGGTCTTCGTCCTACACTCCTTCGAAGTGTCAATATACATGTATATCAAAATGGATGCAAATCAACGCTCTATATAAAAAAATTCCTTCAAATAAGGCGTCTAAAGATCTTTATAAATGTCTATACAAATATACACTATCTAAATCGGTGCTCAATATAATACATCATCGATACACAATGCCATAGAAAAGGACATGTATTAGAAAGAATCAAGCCTTCATCATGAGGCATCATCAAAATACATGTATACAAGGTTGTACATCAAAAATCAGCCTTCATAAGAGGCATACATATAAAGAATCTGATACAAAAAAAAGTGTGGATCTCAACCCACGACTTTCGCCTCACTAGGGCTCCCAGTTTGTCATCATAATGGAACGACTTTAACACTAGAGGTGGGATGGTGTTGGTCCGACCGGATGCTTTAGTAGGGTTGTCTCACTGATCTAGTAGAATGGCACTGATCTCACGGGATCTCCGGATCGAGATCCGATGCACTCGACCGACAGATTGGCGGTGCTACTCGCTACTCTGGAGGAACCACTCTGTAATAAGCAATCCTGTAAAATAGGGCCTCACCACCAAGCCTAGTGGCATCACGTATCAGTCACCATCTCTCGGAGGCGAGCGCTGCCTGAAGGGTAGTATCTCACTCACCTATCACTTGACCCAAGTCTGCCTCGGCCTGTCTAGAGGAAGTAGCCTCTTGGTCTCTCTCTGTAGTCATAGTTTGTAGCTCAATGCCAAAGACGGCTCGGTCCATCTTTGCTAGTAGTGCTATGATTGTGCATATACATGGTCTCTCTCTGTTACAACCATCGACACTTGTGACTTAGATCCGATGAAGAAGGCTCAATATTTGAGCCCCCTATGCCACTGTCTCCCGGATCTAGCTCCACCATGCTACTCTATCATCTCTTGGCCATCCTGGTCCCGAGCCTGATCCTGCTCTGAAAGTAAGGTAATAATTTGAGCTCGGGCCTCATCATGCTCGCTGCTGGCATCACACCAGCCTTAAGTCTCATCTCTCTTCTCTAGCTGCCTCTCTTGCTATAACCTCATCAGAATCGCACTGCATCTGATATGTGGCTCACTGGGGCCACCTGGCCGGGAGGAGGCTATGTGTGCCTCGGGACTGGTCCCCGAGGTGATCTCGGATGACTATCCTCGCTCTAGGACCTTACCTCTAGATGGTTACATTATTTCCTATATCAGGCCCTATAGCCTCAATCTTGTGCCTCACGAGGCACCCTACCCATCATGTGATGCCATCAAAGGATCCTTTGGGTCTAGCCCCGTGTGCCACTACCGTCGCCCCGCACTCTACATTGTGTCATATCTCTACGGCTGTAGGAAAATTCCTAATGCTGCCTGTGCCTCCTCTCGAATGGTGATATGCCGGGTGTAACACTGCCGCATACCAAATGCATAGTCGATTGTGGTCCTGGATCCTCACCTATCGAATCGGGTCCCATACTGTGGGACCACCTCGGTGAAACTCACCTAGCTCGGGTCACCATACTATAAGGCCCCATGGTATGCCTCTCGAATCCCTAGGTGCATGCATGTATATCCGGGCCGGGGACCCCTATACCCCGCTGCCTCGCCTCCTCGACACTTGTCTACTCTGAGCACAAACTCTATGATGTAACTGCGGCTGCTAATGAGAAAGTGCTCCACCAAGCACACGGTGAGCTCTGTGGCATCCTCTAGCCACTGGAAATCCCTGTATGGCCACCAGATGATGTCTATCTCTACCAGCTCATCAAACTCTTGCCTATATTTGAATAGGCTGCCAAGATGGCCACGTACATCCCCACCAGCTACTACCCATGCCATATATGATGGCTCCTCGGGATCTTGGACACGGAAAGGGCCCACAGGGGCATCCGATCGCAATATGATCCCATGACCATATCTGTAATAATGAGGTTGGACCCACGGTCTTCGACCATGGTATGTAATCAAGTGTAAATCCCAGTATAGGTGGGCCAGTATGCACTACCCCCAGTAATATCTCTCACCGCTGTAGATGTCATGAACCAAAGGTAGTAATCCTCTCGGAACGAGGTCCCTGTCTTATCAGTGAGTAGGAACCCACTGATAAGAGCCATGATGTAGAGAGACCCTTGATACAATGTGGGGTTAGAGATGTACTTGTGCAATGCTATAGTCATCCTATTATGAGGTATATCATTAACACCAAACAGGCACCGCAAGCTACTCTAATCATCCTCCATCATCGTAATCGTATCAATCAAGGTGCCCATCATCAAAGACATGAAGAATCCATCATACGCCCTCAATGGTCACGATCATCTCTCATGTAGGCAATAAAGCACCTCAATCTCGCTACGCCATCACTCAATTGCTTCTTAGTAGACCAGTAGTCCAAGATGGGATAGAAGGCATCCGAGACACAAGGCCTAGCCCTATCACCTCAAGAAGTATCACCATGGCTCACAGTCACGCGCGGCGCATACTACCCTCTAGCTCTGCAACTGGGTATGTCACTCCCACGTCTCGCAAACTAGTAATCGTCTCTCAGCGTAAAATAACATAAAGCACTAGTCGGCCTAACATTTCTTGAAAATTCTATCTCCCCTTTTAGGCTTAACCCAAAATCCTAAAAATTCTTCTAAGTGTTATGTTTTTGACACTTTCCCATCTTTTCTCCTCCTGTCTAGGGCACCTGCGTGCCCTTTTAGACATGTGTGCCATGTTTTTGGCACTTATGCTTGCAGCAGCGTGTGTCTTTTGGCACATGCGCCCCCTTTCTCGGCACTCTGCACACCCTTTTGGCATGTGTGCCACACATTTGGTGCTTGCGCTTGTGCGCGTGCACTCCTAGTGTGTGTGCGCCTACCTTTTCATGCCTGCTCCACACTTTTCGCATGTGTGCCCCATTTCCCATGTGTGCGTGAGCGCGCACATGTGCATGTGTGTGCATGCGCATGGGTGTTTGTTTTCTATGCTTGTGCATGTGCACATGTATGCTTTGGTGCATGCACCCCCAAAAAGACGCCTGCGCCCCCAAAAGGGCACCTGCGCGCCCTATCCGATGCCTACGCCTACACGCAGGTGCATAAACATGATTTCCTAGGGATAAAGCTAAAATTTAATGCATTAATGACCAAATTTATAAGGCTAGGGTTCGATACTCACAAAGGAGCCATCGTCACGTCTTTGTTGGTACCCCAGTGCATCGCATCTCGCACTCCTCAATCGGTCTCATACGATCACCATGGTTCTCCTCAGTGTCAAAGCCTCATGGTAAATTTTCTAAACTACTCAGTTAAAATGAATTGGTCATGATGTTTTTACCCCCCCTGAGTGGGGTATATTAACCCGTTTTTCACCGTCAGGAGGGCTTGGGAAGCCGGTTTTGATCACCGTTTTCTCCTCTGTTCACTGTGGAATGATTTTTTTATTAAATAATTATTTTTCTCTTATTTTTCACTGTATTGGGGCATTTTTTCTTTCCGATACCCCTTTCTTCTCCCTCAAACAATTTTATTGCTCTCTTTGCAATTTTTATTCTTCTCCACACTCTCGTAAATAATTATTTGTCATATAATTATTTTTTCTTAATTTTTCACTAAACAAGGACATTATTGGTTGTTTGTTTCTCCATTCTTCCACCTAGGCACTTTCTCTACTTACCCTAGGCCCTTCACTTTCTTCTTCTACTTTCTTCTATTGTTCACCATGGTTCGGAAAGAAAAACAATAAAACAATATATATATATATATATATATATATATATATATATATCAAAATCCAAAAAAAGGGCAAATTTTTTCAAAATCCTAAAAAGTAAAAAAACCCTACAAAAATGGTGACTTGCTTATTACGATCAAACTTGTGTCTTGTGCATGGTATTTTCTCCATATCTAGTTGGTTTGTCTCACATCTTCCCCGATTAAGATGACTCGTGTGGATCACTGGATTCACAACCATTTACAAAGCTAGTTGCTTGCTTCATCTATACTCCTGGGTCACTTTTGTTGCTCGATGTCAAGCTTTTTCCAGCACATAAATGCTTTTCATGGACCCCATGTCCATTGTTATTTCCCCTTACATGTATCCTCGCTAGGGGCTGAAAGAGGGTTTGAAAACCCGCAAGCGAGGATCACGACGGACAACATGCACACCAATGGATGTGTGAACGACATCGTGAAGAGATCTCGTGGAGGAGCGAGCATCAACCGAATGTGCATGCAAAGATTAAAAAAATGGGCGTAACTCGGTTAAGCCATAAAATCTCCTCTATCTCATAGATCAAAATATGTGTACATATAGGAGGTGATGAATAACCCCAAATTCCGCAATCATGACAACTCGAGTAGAGAGGGGAGTTACATTCCTAGAATAGAAGTGTAACTCCCAATAATGCATATGACGATTGACGACCGATGTCTTGACACACTAACGCATAAGGGAATCTCATAATGACCCCTAAATGACACATGGACCTATAATCTCACCTAAGCGAGATGACTCACCGATGATGTGGAAAATAACACACACCAACACCCCCTTCATCGTAACTTAGGATGAGGTGGCAAGTCAGAAACGAGAAATGGGTCTTGGCACAAAGCTTGATGAGGTACCCATGTATAAGAAAATTCCCAAGCGGTGAAGGAAAACCCAGTGGGAAAATGTCCACCACAAGAGAATAAAACACTCTCTAGTCTAAGAAAGATGCCAAATATGGGTCCCAGCTCTAGGCGAGCACGAAAAGGTACCCATGTACAAAGAGGAAATCTCTCGGAAAGAAGAAGAGAGAAGAAGAGGGAGACGAGAGGAATGCAGAAGATGCCATGGACAGATCTGAACTATGCAGCTCTAGGAGGTCTCCCAGAAGAATGTCGATGACGAGATCCTCTACCTCTAGACTGAAGAAGAGCCACTTACAACGAACTGTGTGCTTGCCCTTAGGAAGGATATAAATGACGTGTTGCAAGTCCGCACACTCCATAAAGGAAATCAAGGAAGCAACACAAAGAACTCTGAGTCTGGTGCATGGAAGTGTGACATAGGTCTAGCGAGTGAGTGCCAAGGAACCAAGGTAATGCCATGTGTGTAAGTAGAAGCTGCCGAGTGAAGAGGAACACCCGTAGAGAGGATGTCCAAGTGATGTGAAGGGAACAAAACATCCTCCACAACAGAAAAGGGATCCACAACTGAGGGTGGATCAATGAAGGTCTCTAGAAATGTGGAAGTGACATGATTCCCGGAAGGGGAACTCCCAACAATAGAGATGATGAACTCCTCTGAAACACCTGTAGATGGATGAGGGACCTGTAGAGCATCACAAGTGGAATCTGTGAAAAGACGACTAAGGTCAGGCAGATACTCATCCCAATGAGGGGGCTCAACAAATAGAAGAGCGATGTTAGATAGGTATGAGTCATCCAATGAAGGTAGAGGAGTGAAATGGGCCTCGCACACTAGAAGTGGAAAGGAGGTGGTGTAATGATGGTGTGAGACTGAGTATGAGACTGCTCGATATCTGATGAGATGTGGGGGGTGATAACAATGTTTGGAATAGTGAGAGAAAGAGGAGAAGAGTCCTCTGTAGTACTCTTGACATCAAAAGTAGATGCACAATCCTCATCATCAGAAGTAGAACCAAGCAAGCCTGTGTCATTGGAACTGTCATCACAAAAAGAAATGGAGGAGACAATCAATCAAGTAGGCTGAACAACGGTGGCGATGTGAAGGGTCTCCATAGGACTCAAGAATGCTACAGGACATGGTGAGGTGGATCTCGAGTCTACCACGTGAAACAAGAGAGAATGAGAGACATGCATCATCATGTGACCAAAGACATGGTCACAAGTGTCAAGAAGTCCTCTAGATGACGATGATTAAATGCGGGTGCAGAACCGGCCCTAGCAAGAAGGGTAAAAGACCCTCGTGGGTGAATTAACATTCCATGGAAGCACGCCAAACCGAATAGTTCCCTCTCCTAGTGAGAAGTGGCGAGGTCAAGGTGATCCTACGACGCTCACGTCTAGAAATAGCACTCTCCATGATGCAAAAATGAAAGATGCACAAAAGCAAGATGTCGGACTCGGCCGATAATGCGTCTCGTGTGTGTAGGCCCAAGAGTACAAATCAACCCCGAGAATGCGGCACTTTATAAAGTAGTGCATTTACAAAAAAATGACAATGTCATCATGTAATGTGTGAAAAATCATGCAACTTTGACTAAGGAAGTGCTAAAAACGAGCAAATGAGTCAAAAGTTATGGCATAAATACAATTCCCACAACTGATGGAAAAAGTCAATGAATGTTGCAAATGCATTAAAAAAGTGCTCAAAATGAGTGCAAAGGGTATCATGTGACTACTTGTTGGAAACGGCATCAAATTTTAGCAAGGGTTTGTTTTTCTTGCGAGGGGGATTAGCCTCCTGCCAACCCTGGACCTTGCCCTCTGTCTTCGACACACGTAGGAAGGGCATGATATAAGCAAAATTAGAACCCGAAATTATTACAATGCCATAAAGAGTGTTTTTATCGTCAAAACATCAAAAAAAGATTGTTTTAACCTCTAAACAATGTCTAAAAGGGAGAGGATGGGTCCCACGTTGAGGTGCTAGGTGGAGAGCAGCAATTTTCCAGAAAAAAACATTGAACCTACTATTTTTAACATACCAATGATCAAAAACAAAAGACTTGCCATGACCAAGTGAATTTCAACGTTGAAGTGAGCCAGGTGTGGACTGTCACCACGTCTCAAACAACCACCACGTGTTGAAGAAACATCAGAAAATGGTTGTAGCAAGGTTGGAGCTGAAATAGCTGGACCAAGATGTCAAACGGCTCGGAGTGTGCGGGCGAGTTGCAGGGAAAATGCCACGTGCTGCGAGCTTAGGGTAACGACCATGCAAAGGCACGGAAGAAGTTATCATTGAACTATCACCAGTCTCCACATGGTTGGAGAAAATGTAGACGAAATCAGTGACACAGGATACAACCAGGGATCCTAGAGCTGGTGTATCTCGCAAAGATTCACACAAGAATGAAACCACCTTAGCCAAGGATGAGTGGAGCTGCGGACACACTACTGAGGTTGCACAAAATAGAGAGCAATGCACAAGTCGTGAGTTGAAAGTAACACAAAGCATATAGGAAGCGAGAAAAGACTCTAGTCGAGATTAACTCAAACCATCGTGAACATGCAACATGCACTCTTTAACACCAATCCAATATTGAAAAAATGAACAAACTAGTAGACTTAACACCTGAAAGAGAAAAACCACGAAGCATGGGTTGATCATAGTCAATGAGGATGCAACATGCATGAGTGAGGCAAAGGTGTTGGAGTTGACGCATGTGGCGAGCTCTCCACGAAATATGCAACATGAAGGTAAGAGTAGCGAAAACCAGACCGGTCAAGAATCCATATGCTGGTTTGTGAGGGCCAGGGCAAGCACGGGCGGTGGAAAATAACAAGCCAATGTTTCAAACTAAGCACAAGCCCACGTTGGATCAATGCAAACACACCGATGCAAAAGTAAAACCCTTACTGGTGGTCCAAACCAATGCAACAACGAGTAGAAGAGGGCAATAATGCAGAGTGAGCTATCAACCTTCAAACCTATAATATGCTGAAACCTGAACACTACAAAATGCCTCCAAAACATGCATGCAAGGCCATTGAGCACTTGAAGAGCACAAACACCCAAAAATACACCCACAAGAATCTCAAAATATGTAAGTAGAGCACATGCAAAAGTGAGAGCTTGCACAAGCAACTACATGGTGGAGCAACGATGGTGAGCAACGTGACTCCGGTCCCCATGCTTTGATACCATGAAAGAGGGTTTGAAAACCCGCAAGTGAGGATCACGAGGGATGACATGCACACCAACGGATGTGCGAACGACAAATGTGAAGATATCTCGGGAGAAGCGAGCATCAACCGAATGTGCATGTAAAGATTCGACAAACAGTAACTCCGGTTAAGCCATAAAACTCTCCTCTATCTCATAGATCAAAAAGACGTGTACATATAGGAGGTCTTTGAGTAACCCCGGGGCTAAAATAATGACAACTTGAGTAGAGAGGGGGAGCTCATTCCCCGAGAAAAGAAGTGTAACTCCCAATAAAGCATATGACACACCTTGACGCACCGACGCTTCAATGACCGACCGATGCAATGATGCGTAAGGGAATCTCATAATGACCCTAAATGACACATGGACCTACGATCTCACCTAAGCAAGATGACTCACCGATAATGTGGAAAATAACACACACCAACAGGGCATATTTTTAAACCCTTTTCATCAATCACAAACTTTTGGATCTCTTCATGATCGATAACAAAATATTTGTACAACCTGTCTTGACCATTGTTGGTTTGGATATGTGTGTTCGTACTTGTTTTCCTGTTAAATGAGCTCGCTTTCTTTCTCGTATTGCATTGCATTATTGTATGTTACATGGAGTTGGTATTTTCAGCAATGGATAATTGTTCGTAGTATGGCTTTTCATGTCATTCTACCTTTTTCGTATGCTTATATTTTTCATAAGGACTAATGATGTAGTTCCTATGGCAATATGATGACATCAAAATTGTTCCAAATAAACAACGGCTAGAGGATAAGCTCTTCTCTCCCCTCCTCCATATTTCTTTTACATCACTTCCCTTTCACCCCTACTTTTCTCTCTCATCGGGGCATCCCGCCCCTTCCCATTCTTCTACCTATCTCTCACCTTTTTCGATCGTCGATCGACTTCTTTCATCACCCCATTAACACTCGAGGGGGCATCTCTCTCTCCCCGCTAATTTTTCTTTTATCCCTTCAAAATTTTCTTCCGTCTACTATCTTTGAAGTGGCGTCACTTATGCCACCCCAAAGAGGGGCAAATGTAGACACCTATAATTACACTCTAGCAATTTAAATACTTAAATTGTGCTAATTATCTCCTTTCCCACAAATTGATGACATATCGTCAATGGCGCTCATCTTCTCTTCCATTGTCGTTAATTGATTACATTACGCTAATTAATTAAGTCACCTATCCAACACATACCTTAATTAACAACCCTTCATTAATCAACACCTTCTATCTAGTCTAATTAATTATTATTAATTAATTAGCCTCTCTTCTCATTAAATCAATAAATCACTATTTAATTGGTTTAATTCCCTCCTAATGGTCCAAATCACACTAAAATCCATCTAAAAGCTTATAAAAGCTTGCACATGTATTAATTAAACATATTGATTAATGAATACGCCCTTTATCCACATGAGCCACTTGAGGACAAACTAAACGCTCCTAAAGTTAACTCAACCCCATCTAAACCCCCTTATTCATAACTAACTCTACATCTCCATTAGTCCCACATTCCCGAGGATGTGTTGAATCCTTTATCCTTTGGGCTATATAAACAACCCTCCTCTACCTTTACACTTACACCTAAATCTCTCAAGAGACAAAAGAAAGCACATAGTTTCATACTAATAGCCTTTTTCATTCTTGAAATTTCCATCCTCCATTCTTGAAGAGCTAAGCCTCACACTTTGAAGCATCCATTAAAGGATCAAAGCAAGAAAATATAATTTGATTGCCATTGAACTACTTAGGTTCATTTTAATGTTAAATTAGACAATTAAGGAGAATAGAGTTCATTAATTTACATTATTTTTGATTATTTCAAAATTATTAATGTTAAGGGTAGGACTTGCTCATTTCTTCATCATGATGGTACACATTTCTCATTTCTAGCTAGGTTAGGAAACTATTTCTAGGTGGTAGTTTCTTGCTTTAAATTTAGCTAAATTGTATAAATACTTGCACACACTCCCCCGGGTCAAAGCACAATGTTGTGTCCCACTTCGTGTCCCAAAAACGTGAGTAAGAGGTTGGGTGGGATCGGAAATCGAGGGTTTTCGCATGAACACCCCTTTCGCGTGAACCCCCTTCACTTGAACTACCACGTAGGACAAAGAAACTAGTTCGCGTGACTATAAGGGATTAAGTCTTCAAAGTGATAACCAAAACCCAAGTCTGCCACTACCGATAGACCATACCCAACTTGCCTAGTCATTGAAGGAAAAAAGGGGAGTTCAAAGCTACTAAACAATCATGGATTCCCTAATGTTCCCTCTATCACTAATCCCCGAAAGGTACACCAAACACAATACAAAACCAGATAAGGGAGGGTCTCTATGGGGTCAACACCACTACATGACCGTAACCAAAGGCTAGGAACTCAAGGACCAACTTTTCAAGGAACTATGTTACTAACACCCATAGGAAATTCATAAGAATATCAAACTGAATTAGTATTTCTCGATAGTCGGGTTGACAAGATGCCCACTTAGGTGAATACACATTTCAAACGGATTTTATTATCGTTATTATTATTTTAATCCCAGAGGTTCAAGTGTCCTAGGTTTAGTTTCCGCTAAATGGTTATTGTGTTCCCATGTCTCCCCAGGGTCCAAGTGTTGAACCCACGGCTTTGATACCAAAGTGTAACACCCACTTTTTGACATACCGAAACTGCCACAATTACCATTAATTAGGGAAAATTGTGGGTAATTTTTTTATTTTAAAGGTTGTGAGGAAGGTAAACATTAGAACAATTAAATAATTTCAGTTAATAATATGAATCTTATTTATCCACCCTAGTCCTTAATAATGTTGGGTAGGAGCATAGATTTAGCTTGAATTATTTTCTATTAACTCTGCTAATTTTTCCATAGCTATGCACTCAATTATATAGGAACCGCATAATAACTCTCATAACAATGAATTTGTATTTACCTACAACCTTCTCAACAATCTTTGGTTGCATATGAAACCAATCTACCCGAATGGTTT